>JAGGNH010000074.1:0-270710 GCA_026586065.1 Dioscorea zingiberensis | reverse complement strand
GAGTGCTTTTAGATCAACAAGGCCATACTTCGCAAATTGGAAAATTATAAAAGTCAGCCCACTTAACACCAAGGAAGTAACTTTTGGTCGAGAAGTCTCTCGGGTGATTCCTCAAGAAATGATGGCTAGGGTTCCACCTTAGAGGAATCGTATAGGCTACGGAGGAGTGCATAATCAAGGGATGATTTATGTCTAGTTTCGGCATATCCTGTAGGTTGGAAACCTTCTATGGTGCCTCTACACCAACTCTAGGGATGAACTTGTTATTGATTTCCTATTACCTTCGGGGTTTTTTTTTTCTTTTATTGATAATTCCTTATATAGCATCTTGATTATCTATGCTTGCAATTTTGGCGCCGCTTTTCCCGCATGACATGAGCTCCGATCATCCATCTCCAAGTACAGTGGGACAAAGATCAACACATTGGTCTTCATGTGTGGAAGGTGCTGTGTGGTTGTTATCAGATTAGCCCGAGAGTTGTTATCTTCAAGATATCCTTGTGTGGTTTTTCTCCGTATGCGAGACCTCGAAGCTTCATTCATCAGATTAGGCTAAAGCGCATCCAACACCACAAGTATTTATACAAAGGATTTGGAACGGCTATAGAATAAATCTCCATTAGCCAAGATTCATCTAGATAGATTCCAAATGGCCATTACTGTGTAAGTATATGGGGATGTACATGAGCATCAATGGAGAGAGATTAAAGGGTAAGCTATACCGAGAAGTGCAAATGTTACACTCCAAATTCTGTGAGTTATCAATAATTAGCCTCGTATTAGGGAGTTGATCATTAACAAGGGAATCCTTTTGGGAACCAGTGGATCCGAGGTGCCATATTTCATTTTTTGATTTACTTCCTCAATCAACCAATTATTCACATTAGCATTTAATTAGGATATTCAATTAGTTTGATCATACAAATCATTATATAGTTTAAGTTAGGTAATAGAGGAAAATTAGTACCTAGTGGCCGCTGCATGTGTATATTCGGACTACTCCTACCTTTGGGTACTTTACCACTCTTAATCGACCCTCGCAGAGTACTTCATGTGAGAAGTAAGTTATGCTGATTCGCAAGTATATTTGATGTATTTAGCGCCATTGCCAAGGACTAGCATCGCTTAGGTACATTAGAATTTGTTATTCTAGCTGGCTCTTTATCATAGCCTTTACAAAAAAAAAAATCCAAAAAAAACAAAAAATAAAAATCACAAAAATACTCTCACTTTGATAATGATTTCCTCATTTCTTTTCTTCTTTTCAGTGTGCTTAGTGCATGACTAGGAAATGTAATTTCATATCCAGCAAGGAAGTACCGGATCCAATTTCACAAGGCATTACCTTCGTCAGCCAAATAAGAGGCGCCTTCCCGTAAAGACTTCTCACAGCGTAATCTAGTTTCGGAGGTTAACCGACTTGTCAGAGAAAATGGTGGCACCCGTACTGACCATATATAAGTTTCTTGTACAAAGCCAAACCATGATAGTATTGGTTCAAGTATCATCCCACCATCAATCACAAAGCTACACTTTTGAACTAAAGCCTCATGTCATCCACATGTTTCAAGCAATCACGCTTAGTTTCCAAAGGTTTCCAAGATAAGGGACCCATATGTACACCTCTTATAAAGCTCTCTTGGAAATCAGCTACGACGATTTCAATCGTGGGTACCGTAGTAGACACCCATCCGACTCAAGGTTGTTCCTCCTCGTCAACACAAAAGGACGGTGCAAAGCAGGGCTGTAAACTCATTGCCTCAATGCATCAATCACATCATGGGCTCAGGCTTTATTGAGAGAGAAATTTTTGATGGGGTATTTCCCACCGCCAAGTGATAACGGTGGTTATGGAGCCGCATATCATCTTCATCTCAGATAGATGGAGATAGAAACAATCCGGTGATGAAACATGGGAGAGGTACAAGGAGATGCTCAAGAAGTTCCCTAAACATGGTATATAATACAATTAGATCCAAGTTCAAACCCATACTACAATGGACTCAAAACACATATCCACTGCTAAGCAAATATTTTGACTGTAGTAGCTTAATGACTTACTTTTGGCAAAAGAAGGGATCCCTAAGCACACCTAGAGAACTCCAACTGATAAGATGGCCATACTAATGGATATCATTGGAGTTGTGGGAGAGAACCAAACACAATTGGGTTGGCAAGGGATATATTAGTTAGATCGTGGTTCACTAACTTGGCTACCAAGGTTGAAGCCGAAGGTTTATAAGCCATAAACCTGGAGAATATTAGTTATCAACAACCCAAGCACTCAATAATTAGTGTGCAATTCATGTGGGAATAAGCACGTAAGAGGAACACCTCTAACAAGTGGAAAAAGTTTGATTACATAGGAAGATCTCAAAACAACCCATACAAAATTTCTAAATACAACCCCGGATAAAGGGAAACACCCCAACTTCTCCTACAACATTCCCATTGGCCAAAGCATTTGGTGCAACCTAAGAGGGAGCTCCCTAATTCCTCAAGAGGCAACCCACCGGCCACAACCAGTAACTCCAAACCAAGTCAATAAGAGAAGAAAATCCCAATCTTGGAAAAACTCTATCGCGATTGGCCAATACTTCTGCAAGTAAGCAAATGAGGATGTGGCTCTACCAAGCAATGAAGCAAATGATGAAGAATCAACAAGCATCACTTCCTAACCCTCGAACACTAGCTTTCTCTGCTGTTTTAGATAGCTAAGTCTCCTCGCGTAATAACGCACTGTGAGCGCACCTTCCGAAGTGCAAATACGTAAGTCAACCCGGAGGAATCTATCATGGCCATCACCCTAAGTTAAGTGGGAAGGGTGGTGGGACCCCATCACAAGACAAGGCAGGAAGCGGACACACCCATCACATAAACCCGAGGAGCACAAGTATGGAAGACGGCTTTAAGGAGAGAGTGGGATGGATAAGAACAAGGAAGGACGTGATTACACCAACTAAGTTGAAAAAGCACTAACAAGATGCAGCAGTAATTCAAGAAATTCTGGATGTGTTTCTTAAGATACTATATAAATCAATGTTTTGTTTTTGGAATAACTTGGCTCAAAATGTCATGATATGTCCAAATTTCTTTAAAAGAAATTGCTCACTAACAAAAAGGAAGCTAGAGGAGGTGTCCAAGGCAACACTGAAGGAACAATGCTCAGTAGTCCTTACCAACAGTCTCCGGAAAAAGGAAAAGAACCTAGGGAGTTACATAAGTCCCTACACCATTGGAGGACTGGTGGACGTAAAGGCCTTGGCAGATATTGGAGCAAGTATCAACCTAATGCCCTACAAGATACTCCCAAACCTCGAAAGTGGGAGCCGAAAAGCCACAAATAATGACACTTCAGATAATAAATCAATCTCGCACCCTCAGGAACCTAAGTAAAGGCGTGTTAGTAAAAACGATAAGTTCATATTCTTGGCGATTTCTATACTTTGGATCTAGATGATCAAGTAGAGGTGCCTATCATCCTTGAAGGTCATTTTGAACAATGCATGTGCAATATTCTGCTATCAAGGGCGGTCAAATAACCTTGAGAGTTGGAGAAGAAGTAGTTTCAAGCTCAATGACGCGATGCGACATCCCATGGAACTTGATGATTGTTGTCATTTTATTAACCTTGTTGATAACTATGTTTCTTATCATATGCAAGATGAAATATTGCAGGATCAGCTAGAAGACCTGCTTGAGGACGACCAACCCTAGGAAGAACCAATTGAGGAAACGAGGGATCATGAGCAAATACCACCAAGGGCACGTAACCAGAAGAGGAGAGTATGTTTGAGAGAATTGACAAAAAGAAGGAGTCGATCTCCGCAGACTTGCAAAAGAACCAATTTAACATCACTTAGCAAATAACTTCTATGATTATGAATTTATATCTTTCTTGAGTAAACAATTTTGCGTAATGCAACTCAAGTAAGGCGAGGAAGATGGGGAAACCCTTCTCTCAACCCTCTTGTGCTTCCAAGGTATGCCAATCTAGTGATATAAAACAAGCGCTTCTTGGGAGGCAACCTATTCTTTGTTAGTTTTAGTCCTTTTATGTTAGTTTAGGATTTTAGTCGTGAATTTCCCTTCACTGGATGATGTTCATTGAGTATGCACCTTCCAAAAAGTTTAACGACTAATCCTTTGTATTTGGAGCCAGAATATGCGTAGAGAGGATAACAGAGCGTACCGGATGAAAGGAAGGAGCAACAGTAAAGTCAGACAACTAAGAGCATGGTCGTGCTCTAGGCCGCATCTCCTGTGAAATGGATAGGTGAGACAAGAACAAAGAAGCACGGTCATTTTTCCAAGGAACACGGGCTTGTACTTCTTACAATGATAAACACGCAGTACGCAGTATGGATTGCTGTTTCAAGCCGTGTTCTTCACGGTGAAACCAAAATCAAAAAAGAACACCTGGCCGCGGCAACACAAAAGCATTGTTGTGCTTATGAAGCATAACCGGGTTTAAAGGGCGTGCTCTGGTAGACGTAATCAAAAAGCTAGGTTTGATATTTGAGGAGCTTGTGCCACTGTGAATTGCTCCTCACCTTGACCTCCCATCTCTCCACTCCAAAACTCCAGCCCAGCTTCACTACAAAACCTCAACTGATCCCGAGGACCCCACCGGAGATCGGCTAGCTTTTACCGAGGTTTCCACCCCAACACCGACTCACTAGCACAACTGTGCTCCTCCCTAGCATTACTGTGCATCAACCTCTCCAGTGAGCATCTACCAACGCACTCACCATGCCACCACATGCAAGAAGACCATGCCATGGCCCCAAGTAAAAGTAGAAGAAAGGAGAAAGGACCTCTTACCCACAAACTTAAGCCTACCTTTTTACGTGTGTACCTATACACGCTTAAGGGCAATACTATAAACTATGTCGCTAGAGTTTAGTGAGGCCCAAAGACATCAATTTTGATAATCTTGAGAAGGTGGGCCTTCGCAACGGATATACGCTGATATCCGGAGGTGGGAGCATGGGAAGGCTGCCTTCTTATCTATCCAAAGACGCCATATAAGGAGTTGACTTTAGAGGTACTATATACTTTCATTCTCGCCAGGATACATTTCATGCATCTAACTGCATCTAGATCGAAGTTCTTGGCATCATACACTACGCAAAACCGCATGAGCCATACCCCCATTTTGCCCTCGACTTAGGGCTATACGATGTCGAAGTTCACTACCACACCCGAAAGTACGTGGCACTTAGGATCGATAGGCCGCCAGAGGAGACACCGTGCAGTCCATCCGGAAAGAGGCTAAGCATCAAACTCCATACTACGCACCCATGGGGGTCGAAGGCATCCACCCTCCTGGCCCCCGAGTAAGTGTTCATTTGAGCATAGTTTTTACTATATCCCTATATGCTTGGCATGTGATTATGAAGATTTATTGACCATCGATACTCAAAATTGATTTATTTTCATCAACAAGCCATAATACGAGGACACCGGAGGAAAGAAAGCATTTCGAGAAGCCGAGATCCCGTAACACCTAGAAGGGACCCATACGGAAGTTAGTATACGGGCCGGGATATACTGGCCGTATACCAGCTCCCTTAGAGAGGATACGGGCCAAGACACGGCCCGCATTTACAACCGGTTGAGGATTAGCCCGTATACGCATGTATACGTGGCCCGTATATGGGCCTCAGTATGAAGGTGGCCGCCCGCTTACAAAGTCGACATATGCCCGTATACGGGCCCGTAAATCGTTAAATCTGGGCGAAACTGCAGACATAGAGGGGCAACTTGGTAAAATCCCACCCTAAGAACCCTGGGGTAGAAATGCGGATAAGAAAGGGGTTTAAGGGAGAGCAGCAGCTAGGGAAGAGAGCAACCTTGGAGAGAGCTTGGGGGATCACCTCCTTCAATCCATTGGAGCAAGGAGAAGGGAAATCGAAGGAGGAGAATCAAGGGACTACCAATAGTGATTGCGCAAGCTTTATTTCTATGTCTTTCTTGATTTCTTTTACCTTTGTTGTGGATTGTTGCCCCCCTTTCATGGAGGGTTAGTTTTGTAGATGCTTGGATGATTGGTGAACCCTTGGACATGTTTTAATCAATGTTATTTCTATATTTTGATTGCTTGATTACATTGCTTGAGTCTATTGGATTTTTATCGTAAGTTAATCCTCTACGCTATGCAGAGCCCGGAGGGATTTTCATAGTCCATATGGGGAAAAGTTTAACGCCTCCACGTGTAGACCATCTCCACATAGAGAGGATTATGAGTATACCAGAACTCGGGTACTAAGGAGAGTTTAGCCATTTAGTTGTATTATTCCCATAATCTTTCCAAGACGTAGGTTCGAGAACATAATCGGTAAGGGCACTAGGGATTAGTAGCTCACCCTGGATGAGGGAGTGAAAGCACGATAGGGAACCCTTGGCCAACAATTAATCAAGTAATTCAGATAGAGAAGAGCATTTATACCTTAGAAGTCTAAGGGGGATCCAATTGTCCAGGCATCCTTTTTTCATGATCGTTTAACTCCAAGAAATACTCAATTCCCTTGTTTGTGTTTCCATTTAATTAGTTCAGAACTAGCATAACCAACCACTTCCTGGGATTGACTAGATAGTAGATAAATAGTGGGTACTAGTACTTCTTTCTCCCTATGGATCTCCAACCCTAATTTCTATATCCACTACATTATTACTTGATACTCTAATTCGTGACACTTTTGCGGTTTTATCGCATCAGTCCCCAACCCTCAGATACATCCACATCGGCCCCTCCTCGCGGACTTGGATCACGTGGTCGGATCGAAAGCACGGGAGTAATCCTAAGAGGGATTTCTACTGAAAGCATGGTGGAACGGATTCCTCCTCCATCCGGATGGGTCGAGGAGCTTCTCATGCACGCTCACTCTAGGATCGAGTACTATTTGAATATTTTTATATCATACTCCCCGGCATGAGGGATGGGCGCCTCCCAGATCATATTAATAGGGAGATGGAAGTGATAGATGGGGAGGTCTATTTTGATCAAAGATAGAGACCATGCATCAACGGGGACATTGTTGTAGTCTGCATAAACTACACAGTGGCATCGTGTACATGGTCAGTAGCCCCCTATAGAGCCACAGGCTCGAGCCACCCCAATACAACACCTCTTTGTCACCTACAACACTCCCATCATCACCGCAAAGCATCTCCACCATCAACCACCGCTGCTCATAGAGGGTGATCGCTAGGCCACTCTATTGGTTGGTGGGTGGAGTAGACTACCTCCTATGACAGCAGGGAGTCGACTATCCACTACCACTATGATCTCAGCTCTACCCACCAAATGAGGGGCGTAAGGACCGTCTCGATATGGTCAGAGTTGCAGATGCCTAAGATGCCACCGATGGCATATGATGAGGAGGACTACTTCAAAGCATATGAGCATCACCCCTATCTTTTATTTTTCACCACTTTTGTACTTTTCACTTTGGTTGAGTCGGTTTGTCAATAGGGGAGCCTTTACCTTTTATTTGCCTCTCACAATTTAAGGATTGATTTACATTCACACTTCAAGTGTGAAACACAATGAAAGGACTAGACACATCACGATGCACAATGAGCTAAGTCCACTTCCTACCTCCCATCTTGCTTCACATGTCATGTTCTTTTTATTGCATATATCACGCTGACAAAGGGGGCCACACACAATTTAAGTGCTGGGGAGGGATTATCATTCAATTGATTATATTACTTGTGATGGGTGATGATTTAGGATGATCTATGAGTAAATTAATTGGTGTCCTCTTTGAGTTTAGGTTGATATTAGTGTTAGATGCCAAATTTTTCAAAAATATATATTTTTGTCTCTCCTTGCTCACATCTCTCAAAATTTTAAGCACAAACCCTAACTTTATTGTCACTCTGACCACTTAGGTTTGGATTCTATTTAGTTTAACTATTAGAGAAATGTTGATATTGAAAAAAAAAAAAGAGGGAAAGAAAGAGAGAAAAGGAAAAGAAGAGATTTTAGGAGTGGCTCAGATAACTCGAAAGTCGGATCCGCCAAGGATGTCCCATCGCCCGAAAGTCGGATCGATTACGGATGACCTATAGGTATAAAAAGATAGTATAAAGAGCTATCATCTTTGAAGCGCGAAAGCCGCCCTTGAGTAGTCAGATCTTGGGTAACACAAATGTTTACTTGATGACCAACTAGAGGAAAAGACTACCTAATTGGATGTATGACGCTACTACCCCCCACCAAAAAGAGTTAAGAAAAGTAGTTAGTAAATTAAGTTTAGCCTAACTGGGTCAGGCTTGAGTTGGTAAGCGGCACCATAAGAAGGGTTACATACACATACGTAGGGAGTCGAGTGTAAGGTAAGACCTCTTTTCATAAAAATCTTCGTGCACTTAACTCTTTAGTTTGCCTCGGGTACCATAGGGACTCCCAACTATTTTGAGATCGAGATCATGCACTCAATCATCATCTCTTGGGTAGTGTTCTTTGCAAAAGCTCAAGTGTGAGGGTATATGATAAGTACATGATCAACATAGATTTCCTTTATATTTACATGCACTTATGCCGCTACCTAGCATCAATTCTCTATTTTTGTGCTTCTTTGGGTATTTCGTAATTGACAGTAAATAGGTACCCGGAGCAAAAGGGACAGGAATCGACATTTCGGAGGAAAAAGGGCGAAATATTACACATTTATAGAAGTGCATGGCTATGCTCTTACTAAACACGGCTTGTTGATGAAGCATGGACGTGGTTCAAACCCTTGCAACTCTGATAATTGAAAAACGCTTTAATCGCTTCGCTTAAATGAAGAGCACGGGCGTTTTAGATCAACATGGTCGCGGTTTCATCAACACGGCTACTGCAGCTTTGCAATTTGGAAAATTATAAAAAGTACCCACCCAACATTAATGAAGTAACTTTTGTTGGAGCAGCCTCAAAGCATTCTTGCAAAGGATAGCTAGGGTTCCACTCTGAGGAATCAAGGCGGAGGAGGTATAATCAAGGGAAGATTTCTATGTCTAATTATATAACCTCCTCTTGTATCGTATTTATGGTAGGCTATAGTGCGAGAGGCTAAAACCATCTATGGTGTCTCAGCACCTCAACCCTTGGAATAAACTTGTTATTTCTTTCCTATTATGTTCAGCTTTTTGTTTATTTATAATTCCCGGCAAAGATCTTGATTGTTTGTGTTTGCAATTGCCCGTTTTCTCCCCGCATGAGCCCCATCATCCATTTTCAGTAGGGATAACATCATCACGCTAGTGTTCATGTTAGATGGTTGTGTGGTTGTTATTGCACTAGCCCCGAAGTTGTTATCTTTCTAGATATCCTTGTGAGGTCTTTTCGCATGCGTGAGCCTCGAGTCATCTACCTTATTAGGTTAGAATATCCAAAGCACTACAAGTGATTATGCGTGATTCTAATGTAGAATATCGTGATTAGCCCGAGGATTCATTAATACGGGTTCTAGTCCACATGTGTGTTAGATTGTGCATGAGCATCACAAGAGATCAAGAGTTGCAAAGGGGAAGTGTATTGTTACATCCCTCCGTGAGTTATTAATATTTAGCCAAAGAAGAGGGAATCGATCATTAGCAAGGGAATCCTAGTGGGACTGGCCAGTCCGATTTGTCATATTTCATCTCTTATTACCCTCAATCTACCAATTGTTCCCATTAGCTTTTAATTAGGATATTTAATTAGTTTGATCAAAACAAATCATCATTTAGTTTAGGGCTTGGTAATAGAGGATAATTAGTACCTAGTGGCCCCCTCGTGGATCTGACATCCGTAGATTGGTGGGTACTTACTACTTGCTCCACACCATATACTTCATGGGAGAAGTGTTGCACATATTCATGTGTGCATCAAGCTATCGTGTCCTTAGCTCAAGGAGAAGGCATATGATATCCGGATATCTAGTACGCTTATCTTCTGATTCCAATGAGATTGATCTCTACCTTGAGTATCATTCTCACAACCAATCTCTCCTTCAAAATAAGTTGAAACATATCCTTTGCTCTTGGATAAACATGGGTTATCTCAAAATCCCTTACGAAGACCACAAAAAATAAACTCCTGTTGTCTCTTGCAAGTCCTTAATGGTCATGGCAACATTTAGACTTTATACTAATAACTATTCAATATCCTCCTCAAGACCTAAATTTGTATTGATGCTTTCTCCTAAACCTTTTACTCTTTTCATTTAATATCTCATCCTCATATCCTTTGCTCTTAGATTCCAAACGCCAAGTACCCTTTAAAATTCACTCTCAAGTTAAGTTAGTAGGGTAATAAACTTTAAGTGGAAGGTTACCGTGTTATGCCCGTTTTCACTTTGGTGACCAAGATTCAATTTGTTTCTTTTTGGGTAACATAAATTAATTTTATATCAACGGAAGGGTATTCATATGATTCCGGCCAATTTAATCCCACGTCGCTTGCCGGTACTGCCACGTTGGATGCCTAGTCAGCTTAAAAAGCAACCCCTTTGGTCCCTCCTCTTCTCCTCTTCCTTCTTCTTCCTTCTTCACCCCAGCGCCACGTAGAGAGGGGCCACAGTGAAATTACATCGCCGAGGGTTCTTCTCCATCGCCCCCGCCCTTCTTACTTAAACTCTTGAGCTCTTTCCATTGCATCGAACTGGAATCCTTGAGGAGAAGTGTGGCAGTTCGCTAACTTCTGAACTTTGTTGAGAGCTTGGAAGAAGGGAAAGAGATGGGTGATGAGAATAGGCCCATATATAACTTCTTTACTTCTAATTCTCAAATGTTGTGCTAGAAGTGAGAAGCGTTCTCTTTGTGATCCTTGTTGTTTTGATATCCTTGTCTTTTCATTGACTTTTTATTGAAGGGTGCTATGAATTGGTGTTTGAAACTATAATTTAAGCTCTAATTTGAAAAAGTTAAGTGGTGAATGATGAAATTGAGTTTTTGTAGCTTTCAATTTGAGCTATTGTTGCTATCAATTAGCGCAAGACAAGGTATGAATAATGAATTGCTTAATCACATGAGGATGTTGTAATAAAAGATATGAAACTTTGAAAACAAGGAAGCTATAATAAAAGATCTGAAAGTGTGCAGGTTCTTGATTCTTGATTTTTGAAAATAATGCAAATTCACAACTGAAGTTCAACAAAGTTCATTCATGTTCCTGCTCTCCAGGTTCTTGGTTTTTGAAGAAAGACAACAAGCAGAAAAAATTATTTCATTCATGGAAATGAAATAAAAAAACTAAGAAGATTTGTCTTTCAGAAAAAAATGATCTTCTGGTACACCGTGTGGAATTCAATTGAAACACCCTTGTTGATTTCTGTGTACACTCATACTGAAAAAGAAGAAAGAAGACTTGAGTATTTAGTCTAATTTAATACTCATTCAATTGAAACAATTCTGGTCACATAGTCTTCGCCACACATGGTATTCAATTTTTACCCTATGATTAGATCAAAGAAATTTGCTACTATTCACATATTTACATTTTCTTCCTCAAGAAAAACCAAAGGTCATATGTGCAACTTGGCTAAACTCTAGTACAACACTGACCATACAAAGTTCAAAATAAATTGCACAAGGTCCTACTTTCTAACAAAAAATTCAAGAGTAATCGCCTTTAAGAAGGCTTCCCAAAGAATCAGTAGATCCACTACCACCAACCTGTGGACTTGGTGGTAGCCATACTTTTCTTTTCTTTGCAACACCACCCTACCTTGCTATTATCTTCATCATCTCTCGCCAAGACTTGATGTTACAACATTGTGTGGCCTCCGCAAGGAATTGTTTCCTTGCTTAGTTTTTTGTGAGGAGCTCTTTCTTCTCTCTTCTTGTGGGCAATTTTTCCTTCCTCCCCAAGCTTGCATCTTTTGCAGTTAATGCCCCATGGAGAGCCTCACCAGATGTGTCAACTACCTACAATTTTTCAAAAAAAAAAAAATTCCTTGGTCTAAGGTCCATACTGCATTTTTTATTTAGACATACCTATCAGAGCCTCACCAAGTGTATCATAACAGAACAATCTAGCATGTTCATACTACATTTTTTTAGACATACCTGTGAAATTACATCAACTGAAACATTAACATTTGTTCTAAGGTACTCATTCTCATTGCTTTTGTTCAACCTATCAACCTTGACATGTGCAAAAAATAAGATCAGCAAAGACCATTTAGGAAAATATTTCAACACTGAACAACATACCTCTTTGAAATGTCCTTCTAACACATGAGGATCAATTATGTTCAATGGGTCTTGGTCATTAGCAACACCCTTACAAATACCATAAAATATATTACAATGCTGATAAATAAAGAAACAACATTTATTTTTATTTTTTTTGCTCACCTTATTGTCACTGACAGCTGTAACAGGCTGTCCACCTTGACTCCCACCTGGGTCTCCAGTCATCCCATATAGGTGATGCACATTTCAAATAACAAATACCAAGTTTAGCATCAAGCTTGCATAATTTTGGAGAGAGTTCACTACCTGCTTGCTATGGTATCTCTTATTGTGCCCTAAAGCCCCATAGATGCTGCAAGTTCTTTTGATCCCCTTCCTACTAGCTATGCAATTGGTGAAGTCACTTCCCTCCTCAAATGCCTCCTTCCTCCTAAGTAATTGTCTCTTGTCCCTATTCTTGTTTGCAAGCTCAGGTGGTATAATGCGGGTTTGGTTGCTCTTGGGCAAACATTTATTGTCTTGTGTTGGGTGTAAGATGTGGCTATAGGTTGCCAAGTAGGTCCTTACTCTATAGCAGTCATGTACATAGTCTTCAGGTTTATTTTTGTTCTAATAGAGAGCTGAAATTGAATGACAACAAGGGATCCCTGTTAACTGCCACCTTCTACAAGTGCAAGATCTTTCTCTCATATCAACAATAAAATGATTATCAATGCTTAAAACCTAATATTTATGACCCCATGACCATGTTGTTTTGCACGACCAACTTAGTTATTTTCACTTCTCTAATTTTCTAATGATCTTTGGACAGTATTCAGTAGCACATCTTCTCATGGCATCTCTTTTCCTTTGAAACCCAACCATCAATTGTGTCCTAATCATTTCATTCATAGAGATTATACCCTTTGTTCTAGCTTCTAGTATTATGCTATTGAAACATTCACACAAGTTGTTCAGAAGCATATCATAGTTGAACCCTGTTTTAAAGTAAGACTTGCTCCAGTGTTGAGGATCAATGTTTTTCATAAAACCATAAGCTTCTGCAGACATCTCTTTTAGAGGATCCATTACTTGGTTAAATCCAGGAATATAGGCAGCCCTAGCACAATTCCACATTTGATCCTTAAGAACTTTGGCTCTGAATTTTTTCCTAAAATTTGTGTGAATATGCCTTACACAGAATCTGTGTTCACTGTGAGAAAATAAGTGATCTATGGCTTGTATTAACCCCTAAGGACACAATTTTTTCATATACCACCATGAGCAAACAATGAAAAAAAAAAGGTTGAATGACAACAGGAAAAAAAAAACAACACATGAAAACATATCAGAAACAAGTAAACAAAAACATGTAGATAGTAAAGGAGAAAAATTGAAATATTAGAGAGATTTACCTTTGGCTATCACTCATGAATGTCCATTCAGAGCTGTCCACAATTTGTAGGTCTTCTGCAAGCAACTCCAAAAACAAGAGCCAGTTCTCATAGTTTTCCTTGTTCACCACTGCCCAAACTATTAGATAGATGCAGTCATTGGCATCTATCCCAACAGTTGTGAGCAATTGGCCACCATAAACACCCTTGAGGAAGCAGCCATCTATAGAAATAATATGCCAGCAGCCTGCTAGGAACCCTGCTATAAGTGGTAACACGCACACATACATGGCCTCGAATACCCCTTAATTGCATCTAAATTTAATTGTTGATCCAGGGTCTGTTCTAATCATCTCGAGTCGATAATCATATAACCTAGTCATCTGGGTATAATGATCACCATCAAGCATCCTAGTTCGTGGTTCAGTTGCACAGGAGTAGAACAAGCAACAAAAGAAAGAAAACAAAAAACAACACGAGAAGGGATAGTAACACAGTTAGACAAAGCCATGAAATTAATTTCTAGTATCAATATATTGCAAAAATAAATCACAAAGCTACCTGATTGCTATGCTTCTAGCTCTCCAAGCATTCAATCTGGTTATAGTACCTCTTGATTGGTCTGTACAGCTTGGATAATGCCAGCAAGATTCTAAGAAGGGTCTGATCTAAATTGTTCTATATAGTGTTCTGCTATCCACTGAGCATTCACATGCCTTATATTATAAACTCTGGTACACTCATGACTCAAGATTCTAGCTTTTATTTGAACTTTATTCTTATCAGTCACCAACAGTGAGGCCCATAGGTAGAAAGGGCAACCTTTCTTGCAAAATGCTTTGCATCTCCTCTTGTTGTTAGGCTTAAATTTCATCTCACACCTATTCTTAATACCATAATTTTTGACAACCTTTTGAACTGGGCCGGAAGCTTCTAAATTTCATACCAATCTTGAAATGAGGCTTTATTATATATCAATTTCTTCAATAAACTCAACATACCTAGCATTTTTCTGAACTAGTTCATCCTCATCTGTTGATGAACATGACTGCAATTCCTCAGATGCACCATATTCAGATTGAACCTCATATTCATCATCATTTTCTTGAACCTCATCTTCATTAACATTTTCTTCTACACTAATTTCATAAGCATTGGTGTCCACACAAACCTCATCTTCATCAACATTATCATCCACACCAACATCATTCTCCTCCTCATCACTATGAAGGCTGTATTCAAAATCATTCAACTCACTATCTTCATGTACCCCTTTTCCTTTGCTTGATTCAAGAAACTAGAGTTCCTTCTAAAGTAGCAACACCTTCTTTCTACTTCATTTTCTTCAATATATTCCCCGGTTTACATCCTCTTCTATTTCTACAAAATCAATTAAATTAACTTCTCTCTTGAGCTACTTTCCCACCAAAGACAACCAACATTAATTGAGACATCATCTCTAATACCAACATCCACCCCAGCCAGCCACCTTGACATACACATTTGTAGCCCCACTATGATCCACTCAAGTAAAGAGCCATTACAACCAAGATCTAAATCATTTTTTATTTTAGTCAATCATACCATTTCACTCTTAGTGTCCTTTCACGAGAAACTACAACCCTCTGTGTTCAAATCTAACTCACTAGCTTATGCGATACAACCACAAGTGTACGGGTAGTCACAAGTAATAAAGTGAACTTGAAAGTTGGGTTATCGATCCTCAGGGAGATGGAAGTACTAGTACCCACTATTCATCTACTATCTAGACGATCCAAAGGTGGTTGATTATGCTAATTCTAAACTAATCAATTGAAAACACAAACAAGGGAATCAAGTTGCTCTTAAGGTCAAACAATCATAAAAGGGGGATGCTCGGACAATTGAATCTTCCTTGGACTTCTAAAAGATGAATGCTATTCTCTATCTCGACATTTGGTTGATCCTTGGCCAAGGGTTCCTATGGTTTTTCTACCTCTCTCGAGGTGAATTACTAATCCAAGTGCCCTTACCGATGATGATCTAGGGTACCTAAGTCTTAGAAGGGTTATGGGAATAATACGCCTAAAGGGCTCTCGCCTCTCCTTAGTACCCGGTTCCCGCTTATACTCTACAACCCCTCTATTGGAGATAGTCTACACACGGGAAAATCCCTCCCGGCTCTCGCAAGAATGTAGAGGGATTCACTTACATTGAAACATCCAATAGACTCAATAAAATTCAACCAAACAATCAAAGATAGAGAAATAACATTAATTAAAAACATGTCCAAGGGTTCATCAATCATCCAAACATCTATGTGGATTAGCCCTCCATGAAAGGGGGGCAATAATCCATAACAAAGATGGAGACAAACATGGAAATCTTAAGGAATAATACTAATGCATACACCGCCGATGGCTTCCTTGATCCTCTTACAATGATTTCCCTTCTTCTTGCTCCAATAGCTTCAAGACTAGAATCTCCAAGCTTTCCCCAAGATTAAACTCCCTCCCCAAGCTGCTTGCCTCCCCCTAAACCCTCATTAGTCGGCTTTTATACCTCTAGGGTTTTAGGGGTGAGATTTACCAATTTGCCTCTTTCTAGGTTTGCAGATTCGCTAAAATCTTGCAATATACGGGCCCGTATACTAGCGTATATCACCAGATGGTCACGCTACCACCTCCATAGGCTAGTATACGGACCATATGATGGCTTGTATTCCTTTCAGTGCCAATATACAACAGATGTCACTGTATGGATGCCCGTGATGGGTCCTTTTTGGGTGATCCGAGATCCCTGCTTCTCAAATGCTTTCTTTTCCTGGGAGTCCCGTATTTTGCCCTCGCTTATCAAAAATAAATACATTTTAAGTATCGGTGGGCAAAAAGTCTTCAAAATTACATGCCAAGCATATAAGAATATGATATAAAATTATGCTAAAATGAACACTTATCAGTAGCCATGTCGTTGAGTTCTAACATTGATATATAATCAGCAGCACATGAGTCCACAAATTCTGCCAATCTATACTCACTCAACTTGTCTACATCATCATTGTCATAATACATTTGAATTGTGAAATATTCAGAGATGGAAACTAAAACAAAAATGGGGAAATGGTAATAAAAAATGAACACACATGATGTGCATGCATACACTTGACAAAAAATTATATACATAAACATTAGCACCAAACTACAATAATTTGTGGACTCATATGGAGCATAAGAATTACATGGTTACTTTATTAAATAAATATTATGTGGATACCAAAAATTGGTCCACCTCACGCTTTGGTTAGTGTTGCCTCGTGATGCCTCGTGATCTGGTCTCAGCCTTTGACAAACGGTGGAAATTTATAGTTGGTGTTGACGCTTACTTCAGCTTCTGAACAGGGAACACGGAGAGTGTTTTGGAATTCCGATCGGAATTATCAGCTCTTCGCTTTGGGGTGAATCTGCAAAAAGGAAAAGGGAAGGATCGGAATTGGGCCTTTCTTCCCGGATTTAACTCCGATGCTTAAGTCAAAAGTCAAGTAGAAGGAAGTCTTAGACATAAGTTAGTTGATTTTTCCTCCCCTTTTCTTTCTATCATTACTCTTCTTTTATAGAAACTTAAAGGCTGTTTAGGAAAGGCGGTGGGTAAGGCATAAGTAAGGCGGTAAGTAAGGTTGTACGTAAGGCGGTGAGTAAATATCTCCTAAGGCGGTAAAAATATCCGCCATCGTAGGTGCTACGTGAGGTAAGTAGAAAAATATCCGCCATCAGAGAGGCGAAAGTGGATAAGATCTACTTACCGCAGAGGCTTAGATATTTTCTTCCCTAGGTGGCTATAAGCACCTTATGAGACCCTCACGCCTTGTGGATAAGAAGGTTGCTATAATTCCGACGAACATGTTTGTAGGATTGAAGCCTCATTTTTATTTACCGAACGAAATTATACTAGGTTATTTTGTGATATTGCCGCGTGGCCAAAGGGACACAGTCCTGTGTATGACAGGTGGCCATTTAGGTCGATGACACGCTGCCTTTACCAAATATATCCAGAACACTAGTCCCCCAAAGTGCACTTGTTCAAAAAATTTGAGCGAGGGTGAGTTAACCCCACTTTTCACTTGGTTCGAGAACAAGTATCTTTCTTAGTTGGCATGTCTATGTAGGTGTAGACTTTGTCTAAGGTACATGTGCTTTTAATAGGTGACCGACGCCATCAGGTTGTTGTTTTTAATCGAGGAAGATTTTTCTCCTAAATTTTCGCCATGGTGCCACTAAGTTTTTTCTATTTAAGGAGCTTGTAGGGGGTAGTGTTTTTATTTAAAAATCTTTGTAGCTTTGTATAATGGCTCAGTTTGTCTTTCTATATAAATTTTTCACTTTCACTCGCTTGTTCTCGCCATTTATAATTCCAAGTTCTTTTATGAACATCCGGGCGGACTTAAGGACAAAGGTCATCCATTTTGTAAGTCCAAATGGTCGGTATGGCCATCCCTTCTCGCTTATTAACAGGTGTAGGTGAGATAAGTATTGAGGAAGGGTGGGAAACATTCTACGCTGGATCATGATGTAGAGGCGGGGATCTTTAATTATTACTTATGTAGGGGTGTGCGCTTCAAGTTGAAATGTTCGGAAGTTTACCCCGCCAGAGAAGTGGCCCCCATCTTCGCCAAGGTCGTGGCCGGGTTTCCTAGTGACAATGAGGACAAGAATCGGCCGTGGAAGTCCGCGCCTCCTCCTCAATCTTATCCGAAAGGGTCCTTGGATGGATCCGTGGATTGTTAACTAGGGAATTTCATGAAAAAATATGTTCATTAGGGCTTGTCATGTTGTTTTTTTTTAAAAAATACCACTATCGCTGTATCGCGGAAATAAAAGTTTATCATTTTGTTCATAAAGTCTTTGAATTTCTTCAAGAAGAATGATCACGGTGATCCTATGTTGGGATGTGTGTATTTGTCTCTTATGGTGTTGGTTCTATGGTACATACCTATTACTTCCTCGTGAGAGACACGCGGTCTCTACTAATCGTGTCGCATTTAAAGGGAGAAGATGGCGCGATGTGCGCGGCGTGTGCTTTGTCAACAGCATGATGGGCGCGGCTACCTATGCGTGTCAGGCGGCGTTTGGTGTGCTGACGTGGATAGGATTTTGAATTTTTTTTTTTTTTTTTTTAAAGAGAAGCAATGATGGCTATCCGAATGTCCCGTGATTTGGGGACCTATGGTTTAATGGCTCGACGGATGCGCCTCGGGATCTAACGCCATAAATTCATCTCTTTTGTATAGAAGCCGGTTGTACAAGTGGAAGAGGTTTTATTTCAAAAGTTAAATCGCTGCCTTCTTCCCTATAATCTCTTCTTCTCTCGCTAACCTCGCTCTCTAAAGTTCTTGCGCTTTTTCATCCTTTTTTCTTCTAAGGTATGGCTAGTGCGCCTTCTTCTTCTCGTTCTTCCTATGAATCTCGCGGAACTCCGCTGCTTCCCCTCTTTCATCCCTTCTCCGCCTCAATCCTATGGTCTCAGCCTTGATTCTAGGTCGGCCTAGGACGCTCCAAAATTGTGGTTCATGGATTCATCCCGCTTCTAGGGCTATGGGTAGAGGGTCTGGTACCTTTATAAGCCTCCTGGGGCATAAGGACGTTGATAGCTTGGTAGAGAAGTATTAGATAGACCTTTCTCTGTTTGAGGTTAGGGTTCCTTGTTCTGGGGAGAGGGCGAGCTCTCAAAAGGAGGGGGAGATAGCCATCTATCAAGATGCGCTATTGGGTGACCTTAGAATTCATTTTTCCGATTTCGCTAAGGCGATTCTGGAGGAATATCACTTGTATCCTTCAAAGTTAACTCCAAACTCTTGGAGGTTGCTCAATGGTTTTGTTGTTGTCTTCAAGAATTACGGGTAAATCCACCGCTCGCTGATTTCAGATGCCGCTTAGTCTTTGTTTGGAGTCTAATACCATTGGTATTATTTCTCGCTCGCTCCTCGGAGAAAGTTTCTAGGGAAAGTCCCTCTTCCATTAAGCCATGGAAGAGTAAGTTTTCTTCACAAAAGTAAATCCGAGTGGGATGTTCAACTAAGTGGGAGGTTCCCTCACGGATATTACTTGTGACGAGATGACAAAAGAAGAGGAGGTTCTTCTTAAGTCAATGACATGTGAATATCCAAAGTTTACATGGATGAAGTTCTTGACCAAGGAAAACCTCCTTAAATGTCATTTAATAGTATCTACCAAGAGGGATTTATTCTTCGTGTATCTAACTTAGTTCAATTTTGAATCACGATATCGACTTGCCTCGGAATTTTTTTTATAGGAAACCGATGGAGGACGAGGATTTGAGTTATGTTAAGGGCATCTTGGCCTCCTTTGAAGGTGAAGTGCATCCGCCCCTTGCCTCGTGGGTGAAAGAAGAAGGAGGTGGGCGCTCAGCCGCAGCCCATACTTCTAAGGAGGAGAAAAAGAAAAGAAAGAGCAAAGATGTAGACTCTTCCAAAAAGGGGGTCAGCAAGGCTCCAAAGGTAAGCAAGGTCCTCGCAGGAGAGAAGGACAAAGAAAAGAATTCGAGGACGATCCGTCCCAAATTATAAGAGAACAGCTAAGTCGCCTCAGGAAGAAGTCCGCCCGGAAGAAGTCCACCCGGCTTTATCGCCAATTTCAGAGGACCCTTCTTCCAATCGGCCAGAGGATATCCTCCTTATGGAGGTGAGAATCTACTTCTTAAGGGTATCTATGGTTTTACTAAGGATTTTTAACTTTAGGCTTGTTTTATAGGCGGAGGCAGGAGAAGCGGCCCTCTTGGACAAACCGAGGGTGGCGGACTTAGTTCTAAAGGGACCGACAACTCAACGAAAGGAATTACCTTCCCGTGATATTCCTTTTAGAGATGCCGGGTCCAGAAGAATGTTTTGATGGCCATGAGGCCCAACAAATCTCCACTTAAACCTCAAGGGTCGGGAGGGAAGAGGCCACTTACCAACTTCTCCGCTTCTACCATGCCGTAAAAACTATTCTTCTACTTCTTAATTCAATATTATCGTCTTTAACTCATTTGCTACTCTATAGACTGCTCAATGGGCGGATCGAGTTGGCAATCTTTGTCAAGAAGACTTGACAAAGATGGAAGCGAGTAGGGTAGAAATTGCCCAATTAAGTTCTAGGGTGGCGGCCTTGGAGGGAAAAGAGAAAGAACAGCTCGTGGTTATCCGCGCCCTTGAGCAAGATAAGGCCGAGCGACTTCAACACTTGGCCGCTATGGAAGAAGAGAAAAATGATTTAGCAGCCAAGCTGACTATTTCCGAGGGCTCTCTTCATACTGCTGAGGAGAATATAAAAAAGTTACAGGATGACTCCAACAGTTTGAAAGAGGAACTTAAATCCACTCAAGAGGAGCGAGGTGAAGCCCGTTGTGATCTAAAGCTAAAGGTTGTTGAACTCGTCGCCATTGAGGCCGAGTTAGAGGAACTCAAAGGGGAGCGCGACACACTTAAGAAAGACTTGGCTTCCAGACAGAAGACCCCTAAATCCAACTCGCAAGAAATGAAAGAGTTCGCTCGGCTTAGGGCAAAGGCAAAAGAGGGGGCCACTCGCATATATTCCGTACTACACAGTGGGTCATCACGCTTCTCCCGCAGTAAGTGTTAACGCATGGGGCTTGGCCGGAGTCTTTAAGAGGTTCACGGAATTGAAGGAGCAACAAATCATAAAGATTCCAGAGGCCCCCGCCTCCCCTTCCTCAACCTTCACTAAGATTCCTCCGCATCGCCTTAAGGCCCTATTTCTTAGGATTGTTTACATTCTTATGCAATGTTCTTGTCTTGTAAATACTTAGTTATTTTGGAATGTAATTTCTATTTACATGAATGAAATATAAACCTTTTATGTGGTGAAGATTTATTTCTCGAAGTCATGGTTATTTTTAACCATTAAGAAGTCTTTCGAGGAGTCCTTCATGAAGCCCTGCCTTTCTTCATCCGGGCTTGTAGATTAAGCTTCATAAATGTGTTCTTCTCTTTTTGGTCCAATCATGGGACTTTGATTTGTTGAGTAAGATCCCGCTTTCATAAATGAGATTGTTGCCTCACATTTAGATCGGGATTTTTGCCCCTTGTTTCTGGATGAGAATTATCGTTTATCCTTGTAGGATAATTCCGACTCATCTTTTAGGAATGTGATTTTCACCTCATTTTTTTATAATGAGATTTTCACCTCATTTTTGTAGAATGAGATTTTCACCTCATTTTCATTTGGGAAAGACTTAAGCTTTATTTCATGAAACATTTAAGAGACGGCTACAGGATTTACTGATAGTAGCGTCGCAGATGTTCAGCATGAAATGGACGCTTAAGGGTTTTTCCTTCCATATTCACCAGATAATAGGTGCCCGCTCGGACAATTCTCTGTATGACGTAAGGGCCTTCCCAATTAGAAGATAGCTTCCCCGTTCGGCTTTTGTTTCCCTTAAACTCATTTTCTCTTAAGACCAGATCACCGGTTTGGAAGAAGACTCTTTTCACCCTTGTGTTATAGAACCTTTTACTCTTTTGGCTTATAGATGGTCGCCTTTTGTTTCAAGCAGCCTCTTCTCGCACTCCTCAAGTAAATCGAGTTCTGCTCGGAGATTCTTCTCATTTTCTTTTGATGAGAAGGTTTGTTGTGTCCGTAAGTTAGGCATTCCTATTTCTGCAGAGATGATAGCTTCTGCCCTATAAGTAAGAGAGAACGGAGTTTCTCATGTGGGGTTTCTTGTGGTTGTCCTATAAGCCCAAAGTGAGATCGAAATTTCTTCAACCCAGTTAGTTCCATTTTTGGAGACCCGAGTTTTGAGAGCTTGGAGCAAGGTGCGATTTGTTACTTCTACTTGGCCATTGGCTTGAGGATGTGTTACGGAAGTTAACCTGGATTCAATTCCGAGCTCTGAACAAAAGCTTTTGAAAGCCTTGTTATCAAATTGTCGCCCATTATCGGAAATGAAGGCGACCGGAATTCCGAATCAACAGATAACAGTTCGCCACAAGAATCCTCGACAAGCCTTCTCAGAATCTTGGCCAAGGGCTTAACTTCTACCCATTTGGTGAAGTAATCGATAGCCACTATCAAAAACTTCATTTGTCGAAGTCAAGCAGGAAACGGCTCTAGAAGATCAACTCCCCGTGATAGCAAACGCGAGGGCCGAGTAATTGGCATGAGCAAAGGTTTCGTGGTCGCCTTTGATCTTGAATGCCGCTAAGTGTGCATCACATTTTCGCTTAACTCCACCAAGATCTTGAGTTAATATTGGCCAGTAATAGCCTTGTCGCACGACTTTGTAACTCAAGGCTTTGCCTCCTATATGCCCCCCTCCAATACCTTAATGGATTTCTTGAAGTATATACTTGGCTTCTGTGGGACGCAAGCACCGTAAGAAGGGTTGCGTATAGGACCTCTTGTATAGATTTTCGCCAATGATAGTGTACTGAGCGGATTTGTAAGAAATCCGCCCCGCTTCCGCCTCTTGTCTGGATGGTGTAGGTCCACCTTGCATGTAATTTTAAATGGGATCAATCCAACTTGACTCTTCTCACGTGACTTTGTACTTCTCCTTCTAACCCTTCAATAGTTTTTGTGGGAAGATATCGCTGGTTAAAAGAGGATTCTCAGATCTCCGCTAAGTGCAGTGGCTTTTTTAGAAAAGGCATCCGCTTCTTCATTTTGTGCTGCACAGATTTTTTCGATCTGGAAGTGGGCAAAGCATGGAACTATTTTTTTCACCACTGCTTGGTATTTAATCATGTTCTCCTCCTTCGCTCCAAAATTGCCCAATGTGTGGCTCACGACTAGCTGTGAGTCGGAATATACATGCAGATGTTGAATTCCGAGCCCCCGGTCCAAATATAATCCTGCGATGAGGGCTTCATATTCAGCTTCATTATTGGTCGCTCGGAATTGGAACTTAAGCTAATCGCTGTAATTTTCCATTTAGAAGGAGAATAAAGGACTAAGCCGCCCCGACATTTCTTCGCCATCGATCCATCAACATATAAGGAACATGGGATGCTTAGGCTTTCTTCTGGGTCTTGTGACGGGAGTTCATCCCCCTTCGTGGGAATGGTCAACTCCACGATAAAATCTGCTAGCACTTGAGCCTTGATTCATCCCCCTTCGTGGGAATGGTCAACTCCACGATAAAATCTGCTAGCACTTGAGCCTTGATTGTCGCTCCAGTTTATAAGTGAGATCAAACTCACCCAATTCTATCACCCACTTGGCTAAACGTCCGTAATTTTCGTGCTTATGGAGGACTTGCTTTAAGGGTCGGTCACCAATACCGCTATTTCTTTGTGAGCTTGAAAATACGGCCTCAATCTACGCAGGCGGATGTGACAAGAGCAAAAGCCAATTTTTCAAGTGGTAGATACCTTGACTCAAGCCGTTATGATCTTACTTGTATAATAGACTGCCTTCAACTCCATTGTCTTCTCTCAAAAGAATCAAGACTGACCGGCCACTAGCAAATGCCAAGTAGATGTAGAGTTCTTCCCCTACTTGGCGGCTTAGCTAGCAATTGAGGCGATTGAGGTAATCTTTAAGTTCCTTAAAGGCTTTCACATTCTTCTTCCTGCTCCACTCCATTTTTGGTGCTTTTCGCAAGGCTTGGAAGAGTGGGAGGTTTTTCTCTCCTACTTTTAGAGATATATTACCTAAGAGCCGCTAGGGCGCCCATTAAGCCGCTTGTACCTCTTGAAGACTTTTAGGTGATCCCATATCAAGGATGGTTTTGACCTTTTTCGATTTGCTTCTATTCCTCTTTGAGTCAATATAACTGAGAAATTTCCCCGATCGGACACCAAAAGCACACTTTGTTCGGATTTAGGCGCGATGTTATAAGTCCGCTTAATTAAAAGGCCTCTTGTAAATCCATCTGTTCATCGGCTTTTCGCTTTTCGCTTTTCACCAGATGCCATCCACATAAGCTTCTACATTTCTCGCAAATTTGCTCCTTGAAGATCAGATTTATGAGCCTCTAGAAGGTGGTTCTCTGTGATTCTTTAGACCGAATGGCATCACCTTATAGCAATAAGTTCCTTTGTTTGTGATGAAGGATGTTTTTCTTCATCGCCTTTGGCCATTCAGATTTGATTGTAGCATGAGAAGGCATCTAAGAAACTCAAAGATCTCATGCCCCTCAGAGAATCAACCAAACCATCAATTGAAGGTAGAGGGAATGAATCTTTTGGACAAGCTTTTATTTAGGTCCGCGGAAATCCACGCACATTCTCTATTTTTCTGACGGCTTTTCACTAGAACCACATTGGCCAACCAAATGATAGTTTACCTCCTCGATAAATCCAAAATTCTCAAAAGGGTTGATACTTCTTCTTCTCGCAGCCTTTATGCCATTCTCGCGGGCTGAATTCCTCATTTTTGTTCGACTGTGCTTGAACGACTGATCTACGCTGAGACGGTGTTCAATGACATCACGCTTTACCCCTGGCATGTCTTCCAATGCACTGCCGTAAGAGATCGTAATTTGTTCTTAGTACCGCTTATGAGATTTTCTTGTCGTATATTGTCAAATCCGCACCAATAGGCACACAAGACGCCTCCATTCTAGTTGTATCTAGGGAACTGTAAGAAATTCTTCAACTTGTGTGGGGCGGAGTTCTTCATCTTCCCGCTCGCTATTTTGTTCATCAACACGGCTTCCAAACTCTTGTTTTGCCTTTATTTAGAACTTTTCCTTTGAGAGTTGAAACATAACATTGCCGCGCCAAGGGTTGATCCCTCTTACTTCCACCGCCACTCTCGGTTGGAAATTTGAGGAGAAGATGGTAAATGGAAATTATTGCTTTCAAGGCGCTGAGGGTTGGCCTACCAAGAATCATATCAGAACTTGAAGTACGCTGCATAACCAGAAAATTTGTTGTCACCGCTGATGATCTTGGCTAATTCCCTACCGTGAATTCAGCAACGTAATCATTCCTTCCGGTTGTATTCACCCTCCTGAAAAATCCTACTCAAAGATGATTTTACGGGAGCAAGTTGTCCGTGATCGCACTTCTCATTCTTTCAAGGCGCCCAAAAAGAATGTCCACCTAACTTCCACCGCCTACTAGAACTCTTTTCATTTGGAAGCCGGAAACTATGATAGCGTATGACCAAGGCATCACAATGAGGGGCTAACCTCGCTAACATCGCTGTCATAAAATGATGGGGCCATAGGCCGTAGACCTTCTTTGTGGCGCTTTATGTTTCCGCGCAACTCCCACCATTCGGCATAGCTTTTTCGAGAGGCGGAACTTTCACCACCACACCTGTGACCACCGCTAATAAACCCACCATCTCCCCTTTTTCTTCTTCTGCCGCGGAAGTTTCGTGCTTCTCTTGGACCTCAATGTTGATATATCGCCCAATTGTCCTCTTCTAACGACATCTTCTATGGCGTTAATCAAATGGGTGCATTTTTCTGTGTCATGCCCTCTAGCTTGATGAAATACTTGCAATATCTTTTGTTGTTCTTTTATCGTACGGGATTCTTTGTAGGTTCTGACCATGTCAAGAGTTGTTGATCCTGGGTTTGCATAAGAATATGGCTTCGGGTCTGATGAAGCTGGGTATGGGTGGATCGTGATTCCCATAATTTTCCCTTCTTCTCAGCATTCTCTAAGTTGTAGCATACGTCACTGCGGTATGCTGTTGAAGTTTCCAGACCTCTATTCTCACCCTTACGGTCCTTCCGCGATCCTCCCTCCTTTCGGATTTTCGTGGGCCTTTTGTTGACATTTTGATGGGCTTTTCCCTTCTGGATTTCCGCAGAGGCACGTCGAGCCTCTTCTTCCCAGCCCGTATAAATTTCATCAGAATTGATATACTTTTGGGCATGGACCATGAGGGCGGGGATGGTTTTCGGCGGATCCAAAGTGAGGGAAAAACGAAAAGGGGATTCTAGCAAACCCTCCATCGATAGTTACGTACCATGGGGATAAGGTTCGCAACATTTGCGGCTTCATCTATGAAACGCTTTAAATAGGCTTGAGTGTTTCACCCCTCGCTGCTTAACGAGCATAAGGGTAGACGGAGTTTTCTTTTGCTTTGAGTAATTAGCAAAATAAGCTAAAAAGCGATCCGCTAGAACTTGAAAAGAAGGAATCGTGGCTAGATGGAAGATCGACAGTTCAGCTTTCAAGGCGCTTTTCCCTCTAAAGTAGCGGGAAAAGCTTGGCTCATACGCGCGTCGGTAATTCCAGAAAGTAGCATCTTCGACCGGAAGGACTTTAGGTGAAGGGATGGATCGGTTTTGCCCTCATATGCAATCATAGCAGGTGGTCGAAAACTATCAGGAACTTGCTCCTCCAATATTTCCTTGATAAAGGGCGAGCATATGTTGAGAACATGCTATTCGGATTTTTGTCTTCCTCGAGAGCTGTCTTGTCCCCGTATTCTTCTGTCAACAGTAGGAACGGATAAACTATTTCGTTCTGTTCTTGTCGGTTCCGTTCTTGTATGCCGTTCTGTTCTTGTGGCAGCTTGCTCTCGACGTCAAACGGAGGGATGTTCTTAACTAGCTGAGAAGGCGGTTCTCTCCCTTCTTTTTCCATGGGTACGAGTCCTTGTCCTCCCTCTGCTTTTGGAATTGGCTAGTAGGGCTGTTGGCACATTTGGTGGAGTTCGTGTGGGAGGAAGTGACGGATGAGTCAAAGTATGAACAAATTTTGAGCTAATCGCCTAATTGCCGCCGCATGTTAAAATAAAACTCCTCGGATGGGTTCCCCGGGTGGGACTAAGGGTTTTCCACGGTGGCAAGATAGGTGGATTGTCCGACGGAATCTCCTCATGCCTTAGGACTTCGCCAAGTCCTTCAAGATTACTAGGCGCCTTGTTCTTGGATTTGTTTTGATCTTCCGTAGTAATCATTTGGTTTTTGTAAGGGTCCCCACGGATCGCGCTTAAACCGTTGTCGCTAAAATCGGGTCCACCTCACGCTTTGGCTATTGCTGCCCTCATGCCTCGTGGATCCGTCTTAGCCTTTACAAACTGGGTTGAAATTTATAGTTGGTGTGGACGCTTTACTTCAAATTCTTCAATAGGGAACACAGAGAGTGTTTTGGAATTCATTGAATTCATCCGGCCTCTTCGCTTAAAGGGGTGAATCTCGCAAAAAGGAGAAGGGAAGGATCTAATTAGGCCTTTCGCCCGGATTTAACTCCATGCTTAAGTCAAAAAGTCATGTAGAAGGAAGTCTTAGACATAAGTTAGTTGATTTTTCCTCCCCTTTTCTTTCTATAATTGCTCTTCTTTTATAGCAACTTAAAGGCGGTTTAGGAAAGGCGGTGGGTAAGGCGGTAAGTAAGGCGGTACGTAATGTGGTGAGTAAATATCTCCTAAGGCAAGAAGAAAATATCTCTAATGTGTAGGTGCTACGAGGTAAGTAGAAAATATCTACCTACCGTAGAGGCGAAAGTGGATAAGATCTACTTACCTGTAGAGTATGCTAGATATTTTCTTCCCTAGGTGGCTATAAGCACCTTATGAGACCCTCACGCCTTGTGGATAAGAAGGTTGCTATAATTCACTGACTTGTTTGTAGGATCAAGCCTCATTTTTATTTGTCAACGGAATTATACTAGGTTATTTGGTGATATTGCCACAGGCCAAAGGGACACAAATTCCTGTAATGACATGTGACCATTTTGGTCGCATTTACAAGCTGCCTTACCAAATATATCAAGAATATATTACATATGAGGAGGCAAGAAACAAATACACATTTGTGGACTCATATCTATTGATGATATATTAAACTTATACCACCCAATTAATATTTATTCATGCTGATTCAATGTAACTATATATACTTTTTGCATTGTTAGTTTCGGTTTTGATAGATAGCTAGTTTAGGTGTTTAAAATTTTCCCAACTTTTGCTCAATTCCAAAAGTTTGCATCACAACATTTTTTTTTGCCACTTGATTAATCAAATTTTCAAGTTACAAACAAAGAGGAATTTATTTAATAAAGCACATCAAATTCACTAAACAAAAAAGTACTTTGTATGTAAATGTTGGGAACTTGACCCTTTTGTTATTATTTATTTATTTATTTATTTATTTATTTTAATAAGACGAGAAACACCCCCCAATGATATCAAGGATGGGTATAGGTTGATCGCTATGGAGCAATGCATGCCTCTAAGAGATCCATTCATCTTACCCTTACCTTGTAAGGGAGGGGGTTCAAACTTGGGTCTTTCATAGATTTATTATTTATCACTTAACAAAAACCCCTGGTACTAATAGACAATAAGAGAATGCGTAGAAGGGGTTGTAGTGGCTATGGACAAAGATGGCTTTGAGACCTCCTTTGATGATTTTAAGAAGGAATAAAAATATTCTCTATAAAAACTTTTGGACATTTTCCTCGCTACTTTTACTGTTTTACTGAGTCAACAATTGCATGAACGTAAGAACATTCAAAATTATTGGATTAAAAAAATTACTTAAAAAATTAAAACAACTTAAGAGGAACAAAAAAATATTTTTGGAAATAGTTGTTAATTACCTTGAAAGGTACTAATACAAAAAGAATGATCAATCAAATCAGTGTTAATTTTAATTTCTAACAAGACTTACGTTTCAACCCATACTTAAAATAAAAATAACTTGCTTGAACAATATGATGATATTTTAAATTTTATTGTTACATGCTTACCCCAATAAACTCATATATTCACTTCTACCTCTCAATTTAAATAGTCTGAGGTTGTTGTTACAAAAGTGAAAAATAATGCTGAAGTAATGAAAATACCATTGCACCAAAAACTTCAAATGTAGATAATCAATTTTTAACCTTTTAACTTGAGTATTTCATGTATATATTTTTTTATTTTATTACTTGAAAAGATAAACCTAAAATGTGAATTATAATTGAAATTCCATTATGCCAAAAACTTTAAAGGTGTCTAATCTATCGTTTTTGTCTTTTAGCTTCTATATTTCTTGAACTCCATGAGAAACATTTGATGGGCAAATCTCACTAAGTTTTGTAACATTTGTGGAGTTTATAATATACAAAATAAATTACCAAATAACAAATTAAATATAATACATATAAAACTGCTGACACTACAGGGGCCACATATAACAGCCATGTGCAAGGACGTACGTGTTAAATAACAAAGTTTACATGGACAGATTAACCAAGATCTTCTACAACAAACAAAACAAATTAAACCAGCATTTCAAACCTATGATGTATGAACTTGAACCACACTAACCTTCCTTTCACCTCCCCAGCACAAACCTCAACCAAACACTCCAAAGCTAAAAGAAGCTCCAAAGGAATGGGGAAAAAGCTTGGCTTCACATCCCTTTTCTACAATAATAGCAGCAGACCGTGGACTTATTGTAAGCAAGCAAGAACCAAATCCTTCAGAGAAGGAGGAGATCATGAGTGCAATAATATAGATACTGTCCCCAAGATGAGGGATTTAGAATGCTTAGAGTCCACAGAGTCTTTCTTCACAAACACATCCGAAGGGTCCGAGAGCTTCTCAACAGTGACAGATGGTTCTGAGATGGAGATGGTGTTGCAAGGGATGAGGTCAGAAAGGCTCTTCTTCGAACCAGGAGGGACAAGCTCAATAATGGAGGACGCAAGAGTCACTGCTGATACTATACCATTTAAAGGAAGCTTTGCTGTGACCATGGAGTCCAGGGACCCATATTATGATTTTAGAGCTTCAATGGAGGAGATGGTGGTAGTTTATGGAGTGGAAGAGCTTGAGGAACTGTTAGGGTTTTACTTGAGAGTTAACGGGAAGGAAACTCATGGTTTTATACTTGGGGCTTTCATTGACTTACTTCTTTTGCTTTCTTCTGCTTCTTTTTCTTATCCTTCGTCTTGTTCTTCAACTTCCTCCTTTGAGATTGTGGAAATACTGGAGGAGGAAGAAGAGAGAAGCAATGGATCATGTTAGGTTTATTTTACTAGAATCAAGTGATAGACCAATTACTTAATTTTAATTGGTAGCTTTAATATCTTGTGTATAATGTTGGCTGAGACTTTGGCAAATAATGACTGTTTTGCCATGTTATTTTAAAACTAAATTAGAGTGACAAGCTCCCTTCACCTTTTTTATTTTTTCAATTATTTCAAACCTTCCACTCAATTTTCATGGATTTTGAGTTGAGGAAATAGTTTGTTCTTACTCTCTTGATCCGATAATTTCAGCATCCTGTATGAAAGAATGTCCTTTTTTATATAATTTTCAGAAAAGAAATCTTTTGATTCCTTCCATAAAATATTAGTCATGTACCTCTATTAATTGTTTCATATTACATATGCCTTCTATACCAAATCCACAAAAGGCCTATTAAGATTTTGGTCCCTTATTAAAATGGAGGATTCTTGAGTCGCATGACTCACGATCAATCCCTATTCTTATGCTGAGCGCCGTGCAAATGATGCCGCTTCGTACTAACCTACCTGGCCGAAAGTAGTCATACTTGAAATGCATTATAGAGTTGTTCTCTCTGAACTAACCCTTTATCGAAAGCCACCACGCCGCATACGCCCTCGACTTATCTTCTGGGGACTCTTCTTGCCTTTGTCGAAATAAATAAATAAATAAATAGATATACATATGCCTTTTATAATTTCTCTTATCATTTACATTAATTTTTTTTATTATTGTAAAATATTTAACACATTCCGAGTATTTTTCAAATAATTCAGAAAGAAAATTAGCTTACCACGGATAATATTGGTGAAAATCCACGTATCAAGACGAAGCTTATAATACAATTTGGAAAAATATTTGTATTTTGCACAAATATTTGAGTAAATTACCATAAGAAAATCAAGTTTTTGAATGGATTGGTTGAATCATTGAATTAACCAATCCAAAATTGATCATATTTGTAAAAAACAAATCAAATCATTTATCAAACTAGTGAGATGTAGCTTTGAAAAAAACTTTTAATTGATTTGATAAACTAGGTGATTTTCATTGAAGTATATGTTGATGGAAACTTAACCTAATCTACACCTCTATATAACTTAGAAGGGGAAATTGAAGTGTTGTATATAGGTTTCATATAATAAAAGAGCCTAAAATATTTTCAAACTAACACAAATGAGAGGACTTGCAGGTAGAGTTTGTCTTCATTTGGTCCACTGCCACTATATTGGAAGTATGAGGAGGCCAAGGCATGCCCCTTTGTAAGTGTAGCATAGATAAAGAGTACATAGCAATTGCTACATAAATACATGCAATAAAGGCAGTAGTAGGGGTCCATTTCATATGAGCCACTTAAATGTGGTCCATCTATATATGATCCTCGTCCGTCTCTTACAAATGTATGGGGAATTCGAATTCATCTTGAAGTATTTCAAAACTCAAAAGATAATTCATCCTTTGAGTATTAATATAGAGGTTGAAGTAAGTGAGTGAGTGGATGACTCCAAAAGGAGAAGAAAATGAAATTTTTAAGTTTTACACTTTTATCTATAATAACTTTTAGGAAATTTTAAAAACTACCCCATGTTTGTAACTTTTTCAATTTGATCTTATGGTTTCAAAATTGAATCATTAAAAGCATTATGATTTGCTCGTTAATCACTTTTAAGATTCGTAACATTGCATTGCTGCTGCTGTTGAGAGCATGTTTGAAGGATTTCCAACCGTATGGATGGGAAGATCATCGAAAAATGTTTAAATGTCAATTTTCATACAATTTGGGAACTTGTAGGGTCTTCATCTTAACGGTTCTTATTTTATATGAATCTGAACGGTCCAGAATTTCAACCGTTAAGAGGGAGGACCAAACGATTACCAAATTGTATGAAAATTGACAGGCAAGCTTATTTTTCATTGATCCCAACCATAAGGTTGGAAATCCTTCAAACATGCTCCAGGGGGCCAAACGGGACGCGACCGTGAATGCACAGTGTTACAGGGTACTAAAGTGATTAACCGGCAAACCACAGGGTTTTTGTGGTTCAATTTCGAACCACGAGGACCAAATTAAGAAAGTGGCAAACTACAAGGTAGTTTTCTGAAATTTCCCCTAACTTTTATCCATCAATATCAAAATTATTTGGACAGATTTACGTTGGCCATTTAGGGACCTGCTTGATTAGCATTTTTTTGAGTCAAGAAGCGTTTTTTTATAAGTTAAGTCCTTCTGGACTCAAAAAAACTTGTTTGGATTAGCTTTTTAAAAAAGCAGAAGCTCCAAAAAAAAGCTCAAACACTGTTTTTTTCAGAAGCTAGTTATGTGGTGGTCCTTCTGAAAAGAAAAACAGTTTCGGAGAAGCAGTTTTGAAAAAAACGATTTTTTATAAATTAAATACTGTTTTTGGAAGCCAATCCGAACAGGCCCTTAGCTGTGTTAGAACTACTACAGGGAGAGGACATGTTGATCAATTGGAGATATAGGACTGAAGTTCAATGTATTAGAAACCATTTGAGGAGTAATCCTTGCATGGAGATTGGATGTTACCCAAGAGAATTGAACACTATCCTTGACTCCCTTGCAAGATATGGAAGGTTGAATCCTGGATTATCTTTGTTTCATAGAGGTGTTGATAGACCCAAATGACTTGAGGAAGCTGCTCACATAGTTGGACTGAAATTGTGAATCTGTAGTGAACAATCTGTTTTGTAGTTTTTTTGTTTCTTATTTAGCTTGATACAAGCTCAACTTGTCAAAAAATAAAAAATTTAAAAAAAAAAAAACTAAACTTGGAAGTCAAATTCAAAGCAATTTTTTTTTTCTTTCACTTATCGCTGAATTAAGTTATGATTGGATCTCATCTTTAATTTAATGAACCATGATCCAAGTAAGGAACATCCAAGCATATATGTATGAATATTATTGTTTATAAAAACTAGGTTTATCTAAAACACTTGCCACTCTTTTGTAGACATTGAAACCAGTTCCTACAAATAGCATTATGGTAGAGGTATATATTTAAGGGCAAGTTATCTATAGGTCCTTGGAAACAGTAACCAGGGACCCCCTTACACACTATTAGCTATACCCCCAAACCACAACCACCCTAGGGACTTTTTGGCCATTTGGGGCAATATAGCAAGGACTAATAATTAATAATCCTTATATTTAAATCATGTTTTATAGACAAGGCACAAAATAATTATGGGAATAAAATATAAGATAAATTATTTATAGGTATCTCATTAGCGGATTGGTTTAGTAAACACAATTAAAGCAAGGATGGAGACATGAGAAAACTGGAGTCAGGTATTTTTAAGTAGGAGGCTTTTGATAAGCACATGTATAGCTTAGCTTTTTAGTTACTAGGCTTGAAAATATCAAGGTGAAACACAAAGCCTGGAAGGAAAAGTTTTGTTTCTTTCGTACATAGCTTTCAGTGCTTACTGCAGAGTAATCTTCATGCCCGAAGACCTATAATGGAGTTCACTACTTAATAAAACAATTGCCTTATGCTTATGCTGCTATGCATTAATGCCACCACAGAGTTGAACAAAAGGGGTGTTCACACAACCTACCTCATGATGTCTGAAGAGATGGCAAAAAGTGATGGGGTAGGGCCCAAATTCCGATAAGTCTAAAGGGCACAAAAGGAGGAAGACTTCAGCAGAGCAGGGGTAAGGTTGTTGAGAACCTAAAACCCTCTGAGGATAAATTCTCCTCCTCCTACACCTCCTTCTCTTGTGAACTCCTGACAAACTTGACCTCGGAGCAGGCCCGGCTTGGGCATCTAAGCCCTCCCCCTTCTCACGGCCAGCGTGTGTTCTTGTCCCAATATAGGTGGCATCTATAAGAGGAAACCTCGATACCATCTACAACTAAAGAAGATTTTATCTATTGATCTGAACCAGAGGTAACTTCAACCCAAACCGATTTTTACAATGATTGGCGCTTATCTCAGGTGGGACATTGAAAAAAGTTGTGTACGCCATGAGGAGAAGAACCAGCTTGCTTAGCCCTAGTATCTAGGAAGTGCCAATGTAAGAACCTCGACGACGTGAAGAAGTAAACTCTCGCTACGCCCCAAGTCAAGATCTCAATCGGGAAACAAATATCTAGGAAAACCGATATCGTGATTTGGAGCGTTAGGTGGAGGCTCTGCTAAGGATGGGGAGCAGACCCGCTCCATTCACATCATCGCTGGGAAACCAAGTGGAGGAGACAACAGTACAGCAACCTGTAAGTCATACGCCCAGATGCCTATTTGAGTGCAACCCTAGGGGAAAAATCGAAGACTAGACTCCCTATTTCCTTCTCAGATGAAGACCTTAGCAGTGTCTCCAATCTCCATGACAACTCGTTGTTGTCATAGTAATTATAACAGACTCCGAGGTGAAAAGAGTCATCATTAACAGCGAAAGCTCCATAGATGTCATCTTCTGGAGTGCATACGAACAAATGGAAATTGGCAACTGAGGTCTACAAATTGAGCAAACTTGGCTAGTTGGTTTCTCTAGGAATACAATGTAGTTTAGGAGAGTGGTCCCACTTCTCCTTACTGTCGAGACCTATCAGCGCAAGGCAACAATCAGACTTTCTAGTGGTTCGATGCACCTCAAGCTACGATGTCATCCTAGGGAGGTCGATGCTAAATGCACTGAAGGTAATTATCTCCATATATAACCTACTTATGAAATTCCCCACTGAGAACAGATGTGGAGAATTGAGGGGGATCAGTCAGCCACCGATCAGTACTATATCGCCCTTCTAAAAGACAGGACCCCTGAATTTTTAGCCATTGAGGCCCGACTTGAAGCCATGAAGCCAAACGAGCGGGCAATGTCGGTTGAAGACCTAGTGGAGATCCCTTTGACCAAGGACTCCCTCGAGAAGACAGTCTATGTCGATTCAAAACTATCAAGTGGATCTCGCGAGGAGATGATGTGTCGCTTACGAGGTAATCGGAACATCTTTGCAAGGGTAGTTGAAGACATGCTTTGGGTGGATCAGAGGGTTATTGAGCACCGCCCCAGCATTGACCCCGCAGTCAATCAATTCATCCATAAGCTTTGACACTTTGCTTCAAAGGGCTAGCAAGCGGCCGATGATGAAATTGAGAAACTCCTTAGGGTAGTGTTTATCAAAGAAGTCCATCACCCTGAGTGTCTCTCAAACCTTGTAAAGAGCCTTCGAGAAAATGGCGAATGTGGGCTGACTTCACCAACTTGAATAAAGCTTACTCTAACGACTACTATCTGCTCCCCCTAATTGTTGAACTCATCGAAGCCACATTAGGCCATGAGATAATCGAAGCTTCCTGGACGCCTTCTCTGGGTATAACCAGGTCAAGATGGAGGACTCCAACGAGGGAAAGGCCTCTTTTACTACAACCAAAGATACATACTGTTATAATATGAAGCCATAGGGTCTGAAGAATATAAGTACTACCTTCCAGAGACTTTTGACGGGAGTATTGAAGAAGTAGCTCGAAAGGAAATGGAGGCGTATGACGAAGACATCCTTGTAAAGAGAAAAAGGGCAGATCACTATATCACCAACTTACAAGAAACCCTCCAAGCGCTTCGAGCCCATGGGAAGCGCCTCAACCCCGAGAAGTGTGCCTTTGGCGTAAAGTCTAGAAAGTTCTTGGGATTCATGATCACCAAGAGGAGTATTGATCCAATCCCAAGAAAGTCAAGGTAATACGAGAAATGAGCTCACCGAGGACTGTCATGGAGATCCAGATATTGAATGGGCAATTAGCCATCCTTGGGTATTTCATATCAAAGGCAAGAGAGAAGAACTTACTGTTCGTTTGAGCACTTTGGAAAGCAATTGAAGGCAGTACCTCAATTCACCCCTCCTGCTCCTCAAACCTTAACAAGGAGAAGACCTTTAACTAAACATGGCAGCAACACCATGTGTTGTCAGCTCTATTCTCCTTCGATATGATAGAGGAGTTCAAAACGCCATATACTACACTAGCAAGATACCAATCGACCCCAAGTCCAGATACTTGCTATCTAAGAAGCTCGCGTATGCTCTTATCACATTAGCATTGCGCCTGCTACCTTACTTCCTACCTCATAAGGTTATAGTCCTCACCGACCAGCCCTTACAACATATCTTATAATGACCCGAGACGTCTGGGAGGTTGGTGAAATAGGTGATTGATGCATGCATAGTGTGCTGGCCAAACTACCCGCAAGTGTACGAGATAGATCAAGTAGTAAAGTACCCAAAGCTAGGGTTAATTATCATATCCATAGGGACTGGAATACTAGTACTAACTATCTTTGCTATCTTGTCTAAAACTAAGAAGTTGTGATTGATAGATTATCCTTAAAAGAAACTAGTGCGAACAATTGGTAGATGGTGAGCAGTCAATGATGAACATGGTACCTCATATCACAATCCTCCTAGGATTCCTTTATTAATAACTAAATTCTAAGTATTGGTTATTCATTGATTACTTCTTGGGAGTTCAACAATTGTATCATCTAGATGACACATCAAATCTCTCGGTATGTAGATTTAACTCATTACCTATGCCTAGTTATACTCTAACTAAGAGAGATATAGATCTATGCACAAAGAGACACGCAAGTCAAAACCCTAAGTACGTATTTGCCTCGTTGGAATATAACGAGGTATATGACCATGGCTCATGCAAAATACAGTTATATAAATCAAGCAGAGAATCACAAGAATCATCAATAATCGAAAGCATATAAATAAAAGAATTTAATTAACAAATAATACTACGGTTCATGTGTCTGAGGTACCACCGAATGGGTTTAGCCTCTCATGTTAATGAAAACACTAACAAAGATACTGGAGAAAGACATAATTGAAAATATAGGAACTCCCTTGCTCGATGCCTACTCTGCCTTCGATCTTCTCTAAAAACCTAGCCGTCTCTTAGAACACCCGCCAAAGACTAATTTGCCAAAAGTCCCCTTAGGCCCCCGCCCAAAGATGCTTGATCTCTTCCTTCAATAAAGTTTATATAGGCTCCAAAATAACTGTGTACGGTTATTTTTATTAATGGATAATCTTGAGGTTTGATTTGAGACTAAATTGACGTGTTTTTGGATAACTTTGAGATGCACTGCCGTGCATCCGCCCGTGCAGCTTTTCCAGGTATGCGCAATCTTCATCAAGTGCTCGATAGGATGACCAAATCACCTCGGATTGACCTAAAATTTTAACAATGTGTTCTTGGCTTCATGATCTTCAATCTGAACAGTAGAGATTAGATTTGGAGTCTTGGATCTCTTCAAATAAACTCTGGAAAATTGCAACTCGTTCACAGATTTTGGCTTCAAGATGAATAGCTGTGTAAAGCATCTGAATGCCTATGCAATGTGTTTTTAACGCATTTTGGGTACAGAGAGTTGCACGGGCTGGTGTATGATGCGTTGAATCCGTAAGTGTATGGGTAGAATCAAGTAATAAATTGGACTCTTGAAAAGTCGGATATCGAACCTCAGGGAGAAATAATGTACTAGTAATGGCTAATCGTCTATTATCTAGTTAAGTTCTAGGGAACCTATCTCTTGGAAGGGCTAGGGAATAGGACATCTAAAAAGAGTTGCTCGCCTTTAGTACCCTGCCCCGTGTACTCCTAGCACTTTCTATTGAAGTTCGCTCTACACATGGGGAGGCCGTGATCTTCCCCCATATGAACTATAGAAACCTCTCCGGGCTCGCAACATAGAGAGGTTAATACTATCACCATACATAACTTTCAATAGATTATAATGCATTCAACCAAGCAATCAACATAGAAGAGACAATACCAATTAAACATAATCCAAAGGTTCATCAACACCCAAGTATCAAGAGTTTAGCTCTCCATCAATGGAGAGTAACAATCCATGCTAAAAGAGAAAGCAAACATAGAGTTCATGAGAGAAAAACCCCTAATGATGACCGTTGGTGGATCCCTTGCTCCTCTCTTGCCCCTTCTTCTCCTTCTTGAGCCTTTTTGATGGGAGAACTCCTAAAAGCACCTCCTTCTTGGTGATGAAGAAGATGATGGGAATCCCCCCTCCAACCTGGATGCTTTTGCTCCATTCAACTCCAAGATGACCCGAAACCCTAATTAGCCTCTCTATTTATACCTTACACTAGGGTTTTGGGTGTATTTTCCGACTTTACCCTCGGTTTGGCCGAAATCGCAGCTGCAGCTTTACGATATACGGCCCCGTATACGGACTCCATACGGAGTGCCATATGGGGTCGTATACTTCTTAGGTCCCAAAGATAATGAGTCCTCGCTACCCATTTGGGGGTCCGTATAAATCTCCAGGTCCATACGGGTCCGTATGAAACTCCGTATGGACGGTCCTTTCGCCCGGTTTCGCTTACTTTGGCCCGCATTCTCTTGAAAACGCTTCCTTTCTCTTGGAATCGTTATTTTCTCCCCTGTTTACAAAAACAAAGCCATTTTGAGTACAGGCGGGCTAACATTCCTCCAAAACATAAGGTAATATGCATGAATTTCATATATAGACGATGCTCATTTGAACACTTATCACATATCTCCACACTTAAAGGTTTGCTTGTCCTCAAGCAAAGAAAAGAAATTAAGAAAAGAAGATAAGTGTTCATCCTTGGGCTCTACACACTATACATGAATTCTAGTCCAATAGCACCACCTCATTGTATTTTCCTATCTCCACACCAGGGCTTAGATTGATCCTGTAACTCTTCCAATAAAGTCCTAGACAAAGCTTGTTCACTCCACATGCCATGTTCTAAAGTCTTAATAAGGAAAGCATGCTCTCAGTGGACTCTAGAAAGTCCTTGAGGCCCTAAGAACAAAAGAGTTACTTCCCTATTAGATGAACGGTGGATAATTACAACCATAGTTTTTGTTTTCACATTTTATTTTGGTAGGGCATCTCTAGTAGATCCGACTTTCCCAAACTAAAGATCAGGGTAGAGTGTAGTCCCCCCTTTTTGCAGAGGAATCATGCTGATTAGGCACCCGAACCCTTAGCTACTTAGGTGGTTACAACTCTACTCGTAGATGTTCATGCTAAATAGTAATTTTTGGAAATGAAGAACACTCTGGTTAGGAGCCGGAACTCCAAACTAGTTCATCAACAAAAACAGCGGAACACTATCTTTATTAACTTAATTGATGTGCTAAACTACTTTATTTTCCTTGTATTTGTCCACTACGCGTATTATGAGGGGTTAACAAATTTGAACTAGTGCCACGAAATTTCTTGAAGCCATTGAAAAAAAATACTTAGCTAGTCAAGTCAAAAGAACATGGCAATTGGTTATCTATTGTCTTTCACAATCATGATTGTCATAAAGATGACCTCTATATGCCCATGGTGTTTCAATTGGAAGCATTTCAAATCACAAATGGTGTGCTTGGAAAAGAAATTCATCTCACATTTGTCTATCGCCAAGGTTGTCATGCATATCAAGCATAATTATCACAAAAATGTCTGCGATAAATGATCATGATAACTAGCTACCTATCTCCACACTTAAAAGTTTACAATAACCCTAAGAAGAGATAGGTAGCCACTCATCCCCAATCTGAAAGTTTGCATTGTCCTCAATGCAAGAAAATTAAATTCAGCACAAGAAATTAGTGGAGAAGGGTGAACGAAACTCCCCTAAATATAGTTGCCGAGAGTTGTTTGTGGGAGCGGAGGACTGCTTCGCTTATCGAGGGTCGTGGATCCAATGTTGACTCAGCGAATTTAGAGAAGGAATCAAATCTGATAGCATACAAAACAAGAGAATCCACATAACGAAAGTACAATATAGGGTAGCAGGGCGATGCCCTTGCTCAATGTGCCATGATGCGTAAAGGTAAATAAAATAACAAGTGCAGATAACAAAGTTCCATATAAAGAGAAATGAAATATAGAGGTGGTACGTCATGCGTCCCGTGCTGGCTCATCGTCTGCGCGTGCTGGAGGCGGAGGAGGTGCAAATGCGGCGTGTCCACGAATAAAGAGCGAGAGCTCGGAAAACTGCTCCCCGAGCCGTCGCTGCTCCACTAAGATAGTGTCCTGGACAGCTCTCATCTCGGTCATCTGCTCCTCCAGCCTCGTGTATCGGCTCCTGGATGCAGAGGGTCTACTGGGTGCTGGGGGTAGCTGCGTTGAAGGGTCGGCCGCATCGGAATCATCGGAATCGGATCCCTCCCCCTCCGAACTATCTGAGACGTGGCCAACCAGAGTGTAACGTCTGCCGGCTCGCCGCACCAATCCAATCTGCGTGAGGACTGTTATGTCCAGTGGGGATACTAACTACTGATGCTGCTCCCCCTCCAACTCCGCCTCGAGACCCATGCCTATGATAAGCCGTGTGATGTAGGGTCCGGCATGGATATCGGTGAGTCGGGTGTTCTGCCCCTGATGCGCCAAGTAGTCTGCAAGTACATATCCCAGGTGGATCGGAGCTCGCTCAACGAGGCTGTAGAGAAATAGGTGATCAGTGACTATGACGACTCCATAATTGTCACTGCGAGCTGCTATGGTACGGCTGATGAGTGTATGTAGGTAACGGCAAGACCGGGTCCGGCTATGAAGGATGCCTTAGGATCGCCACATGGCGCTACCCAATCAATCCTAAGCTCGCAGTAAGAAATGGTGCGCCGGGGAAGGCCGTGAGTGCCTCGGGCGCATTCTCGCAGTGAAGGTGTAATTGCGATCAGAGTAGTCCCATGTACAGCGTGGAATCGAAAGTGTAGCTCATCGCCTCGGCCCCCAAGAGCTGGAAGGTAATGGCGGTGCGGTTCTGCTCCCCCACCGCACTCCTGTCGGCCTCGAAAGAGCTCAGCACCTCCAAGGTCGGGCGGTGGAATACCTCATGGCTAAGAGAAAAGATCCTGTCCTAGCCGTAGAATGATATCATCTACCGGACTCGGTCTACGATGTTAAGTTGGATAAGAGTGTCCCAATCTATGACTCGGGTCCGACCGAAGCAGCGAGAGGAGAGACGGACATGTCGGAGGCAGTGGACCTCATCTGTGAAGTGTGTCTCAGTGGATGACCTAATTCGGCCTACTGCTTCAAGGCTTCTTTGATGCTGTGATCTTCCTCGGCATATCTGAAACTAAACAAAGAATGTTAGTGCCAATGAAGCTAAAGGGGCATGGCAAAATTTTCAAATGAACGACCTAAATTGCCCCTATACGGGGTACCATACGTATTGACCAAAGTCCGTATATGGGGACAGTCCCCTATACGAGTCCGTATGGGAGTCCGTATGGACTCGGCCGCGAGCTTGCCGGCGGTCACGATGAATCTTGGCCCCATTTCTATATCTCTTGCATCCAAAACACTTCTAAAACATAGAACATTCATCCAATGCAAGTTCTATCACAAAATAGCACAAGAATCTAACTCATTCATTTCATTTACAAGAAAAATCGATTTCAAATAACCCTAGGTTTCTAAATCATGTCGGTGATGCATACAATTGAGAGATTGAGCGATTAGCTCATACCTAGGGATGACCAAGCCTTAATTTGAGGAAGAATGGGCTGCGCCGCAAAGAGAGGTGTGGGGTCTCTAGGGCACGCAGAGGGAGAAGAGGATGAAGTTAAAAGGGGTAAAAGGGGGGTATTTAAAGTGCCCCTGCACTGCTCCCTCGACAGACTCCTATACCTGACTCCTATAATGGAGTCCTCGTGACGGGTCGTATAGGCTACTGTCTCCACATACGGACTGCTATCAGTCCGTATGGGACCCCATATACACCTGGGTAGAGGCTTACACAGCCCTTCCAGGGTTCATTCATGCACTTCTCTTTGCTCGGCTTGATAGAAATCGAGATATTACCTCTAAATGACAACATCCAACATAAGAACAAAGAGGATTGGACGAAAACACAACTTCCACTTATTTCAAGCATCACTAGCTAATAAAAAAGGGACAAAAATTGCTAAAGACTAGGAAGGAAAGTTCTAGAGCTTGGGTTGCCTCCCAAGAAGAGCTTGTTTAACGTCACTAGCTTGACGTACCTTCAACTTACCTTATGGAGGCTCAAACACCTTGAAGCTTCCATCGGTCTTTCCTCTAAAGCATGACCCGAACAAACACTCTCCCAAATGTGCATAAATAGAAGAATCTTTTACTTTCATATCTGGGTACTCGGTGGGTGGAGTGGAAGAGAGAGATGTAGCAGTTACCCCTTCTTGTTGCACTTTCCTCCAGCACTTCTTCAAGGCCGGAATGAGCCTTCTTCTCTTCTTAGTCTTTTCAGCTTTGGCCCGGTTTTCATTCCTTGGTATAGCTGAATTTTTCTGGGCCCCTTCTGCAGTGTCTTCCACTTCATTCAACTCATCATGCAATTGGTATATCATCAAGAGATCCTCCATGCAAGCGGAGGTGATTAGATCGATGTCGTACACACTGTAGGATGTATCGTCTTGGGCTATGGTATGTCGCATTGCCTCGGGTATTTGGAAGATCACTTCTCGATCCCCCACTCTTAATGCAAGCTTCCCTTGGGCATGATCTTCAAGTGCTTGGGCGGTAGCAAGGAAAGGGCGCCCGAGGATGATGGGCACATCCACATTGTCATCGACATCAAAAAGAACAAAATCGGCCGTGAATAAAAACTCATTAATCTTGATGAGGACATTTTCGGCATAACCCTTGGGCCTCTTCACAGACCGATCCGCTAATTGTATTGTCATCCCTGCAGGCTTTGGGTCATCAAGCCCAAGTTTCATGTATAAGTTATAGGGTATCATATTATTACTTGCTCCTGAATCCACCAACGCTTTCTTGATGATACCCTCGCCAAATGTACACGGAATGATGAAACTACCCTGGTCTTTGAGTTTCTTGGGCAAATCGTGTTGTAGAACGGCCAAGTATTGAGCATTGAGAGTAACGACACCCACTTCCTCCAATTTCTTCTTATTGGATAGGAGGTCCTTCATGAATTTTGCATACTTCAGCATTTGAGCTAGGACATCCACCAATGGCAAGCTAATTTGTAGTTGCTTCAACATGCTTGTGAACCTTGCAAATTGGGCATCTTCCTTATTCTTTCTCAATCTTGCTGGATAAGGGACTTTTGGTTGGTATGGAGAAATAGGTGTGGTCTCTTCTTTGTCTTTCTTCTCTTCATTGGGAGTAGCAACAGGTACCGATGCATCTTTTTCAATCGAGCTTTTCCTTTGTAGCTTCTCCCTCGGAAGGTCAATTTCTTTGCCACTCCTCAACGTGATTGCTTTGCACTGCTCACGTGGGTTTGTCTCCGTGTTGCTAGGCAAACTTCCCTGTGGCCTCTCCGAGAGTGTCTTGGCCATTTGGCCCATTTGATTCTCTAGATTCTGCACAGTCACTTGTAAACTTCGGATAGTTGCTTGATTATCTTGCACAATTTTCAACATCATCTCTTCCAAGCTTGTCTTTCTCTCTTGTGGCTTCGGGGGGTGTTGGAAACCAGGCGGGTATTGCCCCCCATGAGGATTTCCATATGCCAAACCGGGGTGGTTCCATTTGGGTGCAAAAGCCCGATATTGCCCCCCCAGTTGTCCTTGATTGTTGTTCAAGTATTGTACTTGCTCCATGGTGAGATTCTCCATGTTCATAATTGGGCAACTTGTCATGTCATGCCCTCCACCACAATTGTTGCAAAATAACACAGGAGACGATCTTGAGGGGCTACCGGTAGTCAACGCCTCTATCTTTCTTGTCAAGACATCCAACTTCACCGCGAGAGCTACATCAATTGTATTGTTTCCATTTAGGGAATTCACCAATTTAACTTGCTTCCCCCGAGTAGACCAATGGGCTTCATTACTAGCCATGTCTTCAAAAATCTTCTCAAGGCCATCGGGATATTTGTTTCCAAGAGAGCCTCCTACGGCCGTGATCAACTAAATGTCGTGTTGCATCATCCAATCCATGGTAGAAGGTTCGTACTTTAGCACAATCGTCCAACCCATGTTGGGGGCAACGCCGGAGTAGGTCCTTGTACCTCTCATAAGCTTCATAGAATGACTCATTGGGTCCTTGCTTGAAAGAAGAGATGTCCAATCTAAGCTTCGCGGCCTTGCTAGGTGGGAAGTACCGCCCAAGGAACTTATCAAGCATCTCGGCCCATGTGCGAATAGATCCCGATGGAAGTGAGTTCAGCCACCTGTAAGCTCCTTCTCTTAAACTGAAGGGGAACAATCTCAATTGAATGGCGTCATCGGATGCCCCATTGATCTTGAACATGTTGCAAATCTGAACAAACTTGGCAATATGAGCGTGAGGGTCTTCATCCGGCCTTCCATCAAACTCGGCTGAATTCTGGATCATAGTCATAGTGCTCGCTTGATCTCGAAGTTATTCATGTTCACATTAGGAGGATGCACACTGAATTCCTCTCCCGTGTAGTGAGACCTTTCATATTCGGATAATGTAAGTCGCCTCCCAGCCATGATAGGAATCTCTCTAACTTCCAAACTGCCTTCAGTGGGTATGAAGTTCTCCACCTCAAGAGGGTCCGGGATTTGATTCCTCCACTTCTCTCAACCTTCTATGAAAAGTCTGATCAATTTTACTATCGGCTTCAACAAGACCCTTAGAGTTCTTCCGGGTCATACATCAACACCTCGCAATGAAGAATTGAGAGAAATTAGTAATCACGAGACAATTAAACTGAAATAACAATTAAGATGCAAAAAGATACTTTGAGCTCAAACAATTATTGAAATAAAGGGAAAACTGAAAGTAAATGACTAAATTAATAAACTCCTAGTTTTCCTAGTAGTCCTAAATCTCCCTGCATTGGCGCCAAAAACTTGATGCGTTGAATCCGCAAGTGTACGGGTCGAATCAAGTAATAAAGTGGACTCTTGAAAAGTCGGGTATCGAACCTCAGGGAGAAAGAAAGTACTAGTAATGGCTAATCGTCTATTATCTAGTTGATCAAGATTTGGTTGGCGATAACTAACCCTAATTCTAGAATTACTAATGCAAACTAATAATTAGAATTGACCTTGAAGACAATCAATCAATGAAGGGGCTACTTGGGTGATTGAATTCCCTTTGGATTTTCATAGATATGGATAATGCTTCCTATGTTAATTCTTGGTGAATCATTGGCCAAAGGTTCCTAATGTGATTTCATCCCCTCGCTTGAGGGTGATTACTCAACCTAGTGCCCTTACTAGTTACGTTCTAGAGAACCTATCTCTTGGAAGGGCTAAGGGAATAGGACATCTAAAGAGTTGCTCGCCTTAGTACCCGGGCTCCTGGTGTACTCTTAGCCCTTTCTATTGAAGTTCGTCTACACACGGGAGGCCGTGATCTTCCCCCATATGAACTATAGAAACCTCTCCGGGCTCTCGCAACATAGAGAGGTTAATACTATCACCATACATAACATTCAATAGACTATAATGCATTCAACCAAGCAATCAACATAGAAGAGACAATATCAATTAAACATAATCCAAAGGTTCATCAACACCCAAGTATCAAGAGTTTAGCTCTCCATCAATGGAGAGTAACAATCCATGCTAAAAGAGAAAGCAAACATAGAGTTCATGAGAGAAAAACCCCTAATGATGACCGTTGGTGGATCCCTTGCTCCTCTCTTGCCCCTTCTTCTCCTTCTTGAGCCCTTTTGATGGGAGAACTCCTAAAAGCACCTCCTTCTTGGTGATGAAGAAGATGATGGGAATCCCCCCTCCAACCTTGATGTTTTTGCTCCAATCCACTCCAAGATGACCCGAAACCCTAACTAGCCTCTCTGTTTATACCCCACACTAGGGTTTTGGATGTATTTTCCGACTTTACCCTCCATTCGGCCGAAATCACAGCTGCAGCTTTACGATATACGGCCCCGTATACGGACTCCCATACGGAGTACCAAACGGGGTCGTATACTTCTCAGGTCCCCGTATACGGAGTCCTGTCAGTCCGTTCGGGGGTCCGTATATATCTCCTGGTCTATACGGCTCCGTATGGACGGTCCTTTTGCCCGGTTTCGCTTACTTTGGCCCGCATTCTCTTGAAAATGCTTCCTTTCTCTTGGAATCGCTATTTTCTGTCCTATTTACAAAAACAAAGCAATTTTGAGTACAGGCGGGCCAACACTCCTCCAAAACATAAGGTAATATGTATGAATTTCATATATAGACGATGCTCATTTGAACACTTATCAGTGTACGCCTGTGTAAAAATATGTCTAGGCCGTGCACATCTCTGTAAAGCCCTTTTCAGGTTGTTTCGTCGTGGTTTGTCCCATTTCTCTCTCCTTTTACTCTGGGTATCCATTTTACCTGCTCAATGACAAAACAAACCCAAAGGAGCACAAAAATAGAGGAATTGATGAGAAAAAATTGGATAAGTGTATGCAAATATGATAGAAATATATGTATAATTGAGCACTTATCATACCCCCATACTTGAACTTTTGCTTGTCCTCAAGCAAAGGAAACATATAAGAAAAATAGATAAGTGCAAAATCTTCTATCTCAAAAAAGGTTGGAGTCCCTCCGATGCCTAAAAAAACACAATATTGAGTGTTATACATAGTTTTTATAGAAAATAGGTTTTGCCTTTTACTCAAACCCCCTACGTGTCTGTGAGAACCTTTCCATGGTACACCTTACAGAATCAAGCATGGCTCCAATGGTTATAGGCCTTATTCCCTAAAGCGAAATCTTTTTGACTCTTGTTAGGTAGTAGATGCATATATCCAATGAGGTAGCCATTTCACAAGGTAGGTCATAAGGTGGACATTTGTGATGTCCAAGATCCGACTACTAAAGAGCCGCTTTCACGCTTCAAAAGTGATAGCTCTTTCTACCATCTTTTCCGGTAGGACGTTGCTAATGATCTGACTTTCCGGCCGGTAGGGCATCCATAATGGATCCGACTTTCCAGACTTATTTTCCTTGACGCTTCCGGTAGGGCATCCCTAATGGATCCTACTTTGCGGATTTATTTTTTCTCCTTTTCTACTCCCTTTTTTTTTCTTTTGTTTTTTTTCTTTTTCTCTTTATTTTTTTTTCTTTCTTCTCTTTTTTTCTTCATAAATAACATAAACTAGTGGTTACAAACTAGGCAGAATCCAAACCTAAGCAAACAAGTGACAACACGGTCAGGGTTTGTGCTCAAAATTTTATGAGGTATCTGGTAAAGGCAAAATTATATTGTATACTTTTGAAAAAATTAGCCCACGACACTAATGCTGACCTAACACAAAAGAGGACTCTCATTAATTTTCTCATATATCATCCTAAATCAACACTTATCATAAGCAATATAATTTCCAATAATTAATCACGTCCCACAATTAATTGTGTATTGTCCCCAATGCGCACAATATATGCACTAAAAAGAATATGACATGAGAAAACAAGATCGGAGAGAGAAAGTGGACTTATCTCATGGTGTAGCGTGATATGTTTGGTCCTTTCATTGTGTTTCCTGCCAAGTATTAATTTCAACTTATCCTGAGAACATTGAAGGCACAAAAACCCAGGCTTCATAACAATAAGAAAGACCAAAACCCTTTGTGACAAACTGAATAAACTAAAAAAAAAAAATACAAAATTGGTAAATAAAATTATAAGGATAAAGATATTGCTCATATGCCGAAGTTCTCCATTCCGTTGCTATCATCTGTCTCATCTGCAACATCCTCTAAATCGAATTCAACGCGACTAGGATTTAAAAAATCAAAATCTTTTTGCGCACGGTCAAGTGCACTAGTGTGTGGATACTCGCGCATCTTCTTTATTTCATCGACCCACGGTGCACGCCCGTGCAAGTTAGGATCATGCTCGTGCACAGTTTAATTACTTGTGTCTTAATTTTCCCGAGATGTGCACGGTTGGATGCATGGGCGTTCTTGGACTTGGTGCATTCACCGCCCCGCGTTGCACACTAGTGCAAGTCCCTTGCACGACCGTACTTAATGATAACTTTTGTGAGTTGAAATTCCTAAGATGTGCATGTAGCCAATACACTACTGCGGTAATCGACTGCATCTCTCTCTCTAGCTTCATCGCTTCATCTCTCTGGCCCTGTGTGTTAGTGACTCTAGACAAGATTTGTTTGTTTAATACTCAAGAATCACACAATAATTGAGAACATCATCATACATAGTATTTTACCACGATTGTACTCTGCTGAAACCTAAATCAAACTGGAAAGATGAACTATAAAACTAACCAAACTTGGTTTGCCTCCCAAGAAGCGCTTGTTTTACGTCATTAGCTTGAAGTACTTTTTTGTTATCCTGGCTCTTTGATGATCAGAGCCACTGCATCCTTCCTAAGACCTTCCCCTTTGTATGTTGTTCACCACTTCTTTGTAGCCCTAAAAGGCTCGGGATATAACTTAGCATCTCGCAGAGATACCCTTTCAATCAAGATGGAATATCGTATACTTTGAATTCACATTACCCTTGACAACTATTTTAGCAACACTAAGGATATCTTCGTTCGGCTCTTAGTGTTTTAACTAATTTACTTGCGATCTATCAATTTCCTCAATAAGAAAGTGTTGGTCCAAAGGCTCATAAAGCAAAATGGGATTGATTTTGGGCTTGACACAATCCACTTCCTCCTTACTAGGTTTCATATAGTAAGGTTCCATACGTTCTCCCTTATCTTGAAAAAATAGACTTGATTTGTGCATTCAGCCCTTGTGGCAGTATCCGTTGAGAAAAAGGAGAAGAAGGATGGGTGTTTTCATTGTCCTTTCCAGGTGGTGGCGCATGCTCAAGGAGCTCCTCCATACCTTGCTCCATGAAAGTGTACTCAAGGTGTTCGGGTAGCTTCTTCAGTTCCAACTTTGGGGGTTCCTCAATAGATGGTTCCAGTTTTTTCTTAAGTCTCCTTGTTGAGATGTTCATTCAGATTGGTTTCTTCTAAAGCTTCCTCGACTTCCCCCTCAAGATACTCCCTTGCTTCTGCATTTACGCTCTGTTCAAATTTTGTCTCAATTTCTTGTTGGGGCTCCTGATATTCTAGATCCCATACATTTATATCATCCATGCCCATAAAAATTAACATGATTTGTTTGACGGGAAGTACCTCACAAACTATCGATGGGGGAACGGGTGTTGTCCCACTCAAGAATAGATATGTGCTTTCTTTAAACACTTACGCCACTTTCTCCAAATAATCCAATTCCTTGACCTCTAAATATTTTTCTAACTCTCTCAATGCCATTTTACTACGATGAGTATAATCTCACGGGTGCCTTCAAATGAGGGTTTCTCATACTGCAATGCATTGAACCGAGTGTAATCCTAGTCTCCTTAAAAAAAGACATTATCAATTTAATATAAAATATTTAATTTTGCACAAAAGACAATGAAAAATCTAGGGCAAAAGCCATTAATGGTCCCTGTACTTTATCACTTTGTTCAATTCCTTCCCTGTACTTTAAAAATGTTTAATACGGTCCCTGGACTTTATGTATTTTGTTCAATACGATCCATGTGCTGACGTGGCAACACTTTGGCATACGATTGAAATCCAGTCTATTTTTATGATTTTTTTAATTACAGCTGGCTGTATTTTGCTGATGTGGCTGTACACATTGGCGTATATGATGACGTGGCTCGCTAGGTAGCATACCACGTGTGCAATTATTTATTTTACTTGTAAATTAGTCTGTAATATATGTGTCGATGTGGAGATGCTAACGCGGGCAACATGCCACGTTAGCATTTTTTATAAAAAAATTTTATTTATTTTTTGAAATCTTAACATTACTACTTCGCATACATTTGGCACCTGATACATTACATTTGGTGGGTGAAAAAATTCAGAAAAATTCAGGAAAAACTGTCATTCTATATAGATAAAAAGACAACCTAAAATATTACGTTAGGCGCCTGAATAAAATCAGAAAAATTCAAACAAAACTTTGACATTATATAAGATAAAAAGTAACCTGGAATATTACATTTAGTACCTAAAATTCTAAACAAAAATTCATGAGAAACTTTGTCATTCTATATAGACAACAGGTAACTTGCAGTTACAGTTTTTTTTATCTAAACCTAGAATTACATTTGTCTTTCAAAACATAAGAAAGCAACAAAAGTTAAATATTAGCCATCCATAAACATAAGAAAGAAAGAAACTGCAGAGAAAAAACTATCCATCCTTAAATCAACTTCAGAATTTACGAGTTTGAAGTCCTGCCTTTACTCATCTTCAACTTCACTCCTCCAGCACCCTATACAAAACAAAGTATTAGAATAGCTGTAACAAAGGGGAAAAATAGAGTTAGTGGTAGTCAAACCTCATCTATTTGTTTTCTTTTCTTCGAGCTATTAGACTCCTTGGCAATTGTATGAGGCTATAACAACAGAAGACAGATGAAAAAAAAATCAACACCTATTATAAATTTTTATAAGCATGCAAGGAAAAAAAAAACCACTTACCATGTATTAGAATAAGCATGCAAGAAAAAAAAACCACTTACTATGGGAATCTCAATGGATTTAGACATAATCACTCTACTTCTTGTTTGGACCCCCATGGTGCCTTGCATGCGACCTGCAGGGTCCTTTTTTGGGGATTTTTTCTTCCCTTTCAATTCACTCTCATTCAGTTTTCTTGATGCCACATCATTAGTGTCCTTGCCTCTGTCTGTTAGCTCAAGTTAAACATAAGAAAACAAATCAATTCCATCCTCCTCCAAAAAAAAGGAAAAATCACAATCAACCCATATCAATTGATTGAAAAATTTCAATGCACCATAATGGAATACCTGATGTTTGGTGCTCACCTACCAAACAAAAAATAAACAGAGTGTTAATAACTCCCAATAATGTCCCTATAATTAAGAAAAAAACTACTTCTACTATTTGCACCACACTTGATATAGACACCATCGCTCTACTTCTTGTTTAGACAGCTATACTGCCTTGCATGCCACCTGCAGGATCCTTTTCTGGGGGTTTTTTCTTCCTTTGCAACTCATTCTCTTTCAGTTTTCTTGATGCCACATCATCAATGTCCTGTTCCATAATCCTGAATACATAATCTGTTCCATCAACTTGATTTGTTGTGGTCACCTATCAATGTAAAAATCACCTTTCATATTCATAGACTTGTAAGAGTTTATTTTACAAGGGGAAAAAAACACACTTACTTCGACTATGGGAATCTCATTGTGACTTCTCACCAATACACTCGCATTGTCTTCTTCCACAGATCTAATTGCACTCTCATTACCAGCTCCCTGCATAGATTTCAGATTCTTAAAAAGAAAAAAAAAACTATCATATTTTTAAGGACTCATAATAATTTGCATTCAAGATTAAAAAAAAGAATAGACTGGCCGAAATCTCATTGACTTCTTCCACTTCATAGGTTGACCTTCACCAGTTCCCTGTGCAGATTTGACATTCTTAAGAAAAGGAAAGTGGCTCCAACAATACAATGAAATTCAATGCAACAAATTTAATTCTTGGACCTCATCCACAATTCTTTGTCTTCCTTTACCCACCTTTCTTGCTTTACCCTGGTCATAACATTTATATTCATAGTTACAAACACAGTCCTGAATGGAAGGGTACTAATACATATAAGAATTAAAACACTCACAACAATTGGATTTTTGCAGGACAAGTCCTTGCATTGTGCCCAGTCATGGAACATTTTTTACATCTCATCCTCCTTCCCATTCTAGATATCCTTGACCCACTTTCAACTTCCCAGGTTTCCTTTCTTCGGACCTTCTTTGGTCTACCTGGTATAGTTCTACTTGCGGGTGGTTCTATTGGTCCATACCCAGTCTTGGGTCAAAGGTCTTTCCATTTTCTATCTGCAGGGGAAATACATATGCTCGATCAGACAAATCCCTTTTGTACCACTCAGATACATATTCCTCAACTTGCACTCTTCTAAAATTTATTATACAAACCCATGCGCACAAGGGATCCCGGTAAGGTCCCACTTCCTACAGGTACACGTGTACTCCAACATATTTGCAATATATCTTTTATTTTCTTGCTACACCTCATATCCTTGATCTTCATTCCATTCTAGGTATGTGTTCATGCTTGCATTTCTATTTTCCTCAATTTTCTCCAGATCATAGGCCCAAACTGCCTGGTGAATTGCTCAATATACTGCCTCCTCTCCACCATATGTCGCATCACCATCACTCAAATGTCCTCCAACATTGGGATGATTGACTTTTGAATTGCTTCCAAAACAAATGAATTGAATATTTCTGACATATTGTTCTCTGCCGCATCACATTTGCACCATCTATTGAAAAAGGCCCTTGTCCAGGCAGTTATGGGGGTATTCAACAAATCATCCTTTGCTTGCTCATTTGTCTGCGCAATATTTTCAAGTAGTTGGTCAAACTTTGGTACTGTGCTCGCCTTGACAATTTTCCGAAAGAGTCACTGCAGTAAAGTGCCTTTGTGGATTTTCCTCTAGTTGGCGTAAATGTGACATACACATCTTCTATGTTCCACTAAGGGCATAAGCTCCAGCACTGCTTGTGTTAGGCCTTGTAGAGATCAACAAAACAGAAATTGTTTGAGACAGAATTTTTTTCAGACTTAGTTTAATGAACAGAGAGTGCATTACCTTATGTTAGTCTGACATAAAGGTCCACATCAGTCCACTGCCATTCTCAATCTCCAAATCCTCCATCAAATAATATAGAAACCACCGCCAACGCTCTCTATTCTCTACTTCCATAACGGCCAATGCAATGAGGTACATTTGGTTGTTTCCATCGAGGCCCACCTCCGCCAAAAGCTCTCCCTTCACAGGTCCCTTGAGGAAGCATCCATCTAAGCCAATGATGAGGCGACAGCCTGCTAGGAATCCTTTTTTCAGAGCATCCAAACAGATGTATAGACTTTTGAAAATTGGGATCTGTGCTGGATCGGGTCTATCCACTTCAAGGAGTATTGACCTGCCAGGGTTGCTTCCCTTGAGCTTTGCAGCATAATCCCAAAGCACACGAAAATCCTCCTTGTAGTTTCCTTTTAGTTCTCCTATAACTCTTATCTTTGCTCGCCTACACTGACTAATTGAAACATCAACTTTCAACTCCTTCTTCGCAACCAACTTGATATCAACCTACTTCATCATGGAGGCAGTCCCCTGCCTGTTTGCAGCAAGTGCTTGGCTAATACTTTAGATGTGACTCTCTTATTCTTTAAAGGTCCAGCTATATGTGTGTGTATCCACAAGAGTTCTCACCCTGAAACTACAGGTACCCCGATGCAAATTGCATAGATCAGCCATGGACACCCTGCATCCTTGCATTTGGCCCTTACCCGCAGCTTGTCATTCCTAATTATTTCAATTTCCCTCCTAGATGCGATGGAATACTTCACTATTGCATCCTTCAGCATCTCCCTACTCTCAACTAGCATCCCCAATTGGAAATGTGGGACTGGTTTATTTGGATCCTAGACTGGATTCCGTGACTTCACCTTTCTCCCATACTTTACCTCATTGTCTTCCTCAGATGTCATCAGAAAACTCCCAAGACTTCTACTTGATCCACCTTCTTCACTTGCACCCACTGTCATTGCAGGTTGCTCTGGACCCTTATCCATTTCACCACTACGCCAGCTGCTGCTTCTCCTTGACTATTAAGATTCATTCCCATCACAGAACACTTTTGATCGATATTCTTCTTGTATTTTCTAACTTCAATGTATTCTTCATCGTCGTAAACTGAACGCCAGTCATCTCCTAAGCTTCCATTAGAGCTATTGCTGTCTGAATCATCACTGGCCCTGCTAGCTCAAATCTCATCTGAAAACCCAGGTATACTTTTATCCTAATCCTTTGTCAAAAATTTAAAGTACAAAATCAAAAAGTTTGTAATTTGATACGGGGTAAAATGGTTAAACCTATAAGACGCCGACACGTGGCGTTTATAATGATATAATTATCCCAAAACATAAGGGTTAATTTGTAAAGTGGCATAATAAATTCCCAATCTCTCCACTGCCTCTGACTCAGCCTTCTCCACCGCCTTTGCTCTCCACCGCCTTGGATTTCTTAAGGGTTAAGTTATGAGCTTTTATAAAAGGAGGAGGTCCTTGGACCATAAAGAGGGAGAAAAAAGATGTGCTCAAGAAAACTGTGGTTCTCTCTTACTCAGAAAAGAAGAGCAACCTAGAAAAGAAGAACAACTCTCAGAAAAGAAGAGCAACTCAGAAAAGAAGAGCAACTCTCAGAAAAGAAGAGCAACTCTGAAAAAATCCGACCCCAAGGTTAATTCCGACCCCATGTCAATTACGACCCAAGGTTAATTCCGACCCCATGTCAATTCCGACCCCATGTCAATTCCGACCCCAAGGTTAATTCCGACCCCAAGTCAAATCCGACCCGACGAATGGTGTGCTCCAAATCCGACCATCTTCAAGGCCGAGCCAAATCGCTCTCCCTCTCCGCCGAACCTCGGTGATGTATATTCTGGTCTTCTTGCTTTGTATTTTTCTGACAGGCTCCGACCGGTGAGCCGCCCTCTCTTATTCTTCTGAACTGCTATATTCCTCTCTAAGAGGACCCTAAATATTGTGCCCAACTTATGCATAGTAAATTGCCTCCTAAGCGAGGCCCGTGGTTTTTTCCCCAGATTTACGTGGTTTTCCACGTAAAATAGGCGTGTCTTATATTTCTGTCTTGGATAATTAACCCTCCTACGATCTTAGTCCCTTAAATATAAATTCTTAACAGTTCGGCTAGATCGGTGTCGATCCTAATGGCGACGCTGGTTTTTAGCCGCAACATAATTTAAAAAGGTTATAATAAAAAGTTTGTTCTTTAAACAGTTTTAATAAAAAGTTTAGTGAAAATTTTGTACTATAATGAACTCATCTTATGATAATCATCATTTAAACTATGCCACATCATAATTGAGTCGATTAACTTATGTTATTCAAAAGGTTGTACTTCTAAATATATGTTATTATATATGAAAATAAAAATATTATCTCTAGACTGAGTTCATTAGGTAGTCTCCTATTAGCATGGCTTGTTTGTCCTTAACCATGTAATTAAAATGATGATTGTAATAGCATCATTACTATGATGGAGAATCCATTATAGAAATGGATTTCACCGAATTCTTATTTCAAAATTGGAATAGCATTTTCAGAAATAGATAACCCTTAAGATCTAAATTAATTAACACTAATCATCTAATTGCATTATTGCTCTGTCTTCAACATTATCTAATAGAGAGCTCGGTGGTGAGGAACTAAAGTAGCATTCCGCATGGAAACAATATAATTTATTCAAAAATTTCTCTGAATTGTAATAGCATTATCAACCAAAGTAAGTAGAAAACCCTGGAAATCTAAATTAATCGGAGATAAGCATGAACTCCATCATAGCTCTGCCTTAGATATTATCTCATATATAACTTGGATTTTAGTACAAACATCCCCCATTGTGACTCTGATTGCCTACAATGCCTCAAAACCACCCTTCTATTTCTAGGGTTTCCCATAAATCAACTTCAAATTAAGAGAAACATTCATAGCCCTGTCTAAAAACCATCATGGCTATGTCTTCAATAAACATCTAAGGAAGAGAAACCCCTATGAGAGAGAAGCTTTTTACGGGATATACCTGTGAATTTCTCCCTTCGCGCAACACCGTATTGAACTTTAAACCAGAGTAGGGATGACTACCAGTGGAGTTGAAATCAAGTGCTCAAGGTGTGGGAAATCTTCTCCACCACCACGGAAGAGCATCGAGGACCACCACCTATGAAGGGGACCACCACGCAAGAATGCCCTAAGAGTGGTGGGAAAACTAGTGGGGCTGGTGGGACTCTTTCAATGCCACTCGGCCCCAATTCCTTATAAGTTATAAGTCATTAGCTTATGTGTCCAAAAATAATTCTTTTTTTCTAAATGCTGACAAGGCACTTTGCCACGTCAGCATACCACATCAGCACATATATATTACTTAACTAATTTTTCAGTAAAATAAATAATTGTTGACTGCGATGCCACCTAGTGAGCCACGCCATCATATATGCCAATGTGTATAGCCACATCAAAGAAAATACGGCCAAATTGTAATTAAAAAAATCATAAAATAGATCAGATTTCAATCATATGCCAAATGTGTTGCCACGTCAGCACCATGGATTGTATTAAACAAAATTTATAAAGTACTGCGACCGTATTGACATTTTTAAAGTACAGGGAAGGAATTGAACAAAGTGGTAAAGTACAGGGACCATTATTGGCTTTTGCCCAAAAATCTAATATCAGGATTTTTTGGATATATATTTTTTTGAATTTTGAATTTTAAATTTTTTGTTTTTTCTTTTTAATTTTTAAGATAAGAAGATAAGATAAGATAAGATACAACAACAACAACAACAACAACAACTAAGCCTTAATCCCATACTAGATGGGGTCGACTATATGGATTCTCTGTCTTTATATCGCGCTTAGATATAAAATAAAAATAAAATAAAATAAAATGAAATAAACTGAAATAAAATGAAATAAAAATAAAAATAAAAATACATAAATAAATAATAATAACAACAAATAATTGTATGAGAGATTGGGAAGTTAGAAGCAGAACAATATCCCTACAAACAAAGCTAAGCTAATAAAGGAAAACCTTTTAGCCGACTTATCGGTAATCCTATACTAGGCGGGGTCGGCTATATGAATTTTTTGTCTTTATGTCGCTTTGTCAAAAGCAAGATCCGGCTCAATATCTAATATACGTAGGTCCTTAGACACCACCTCTCTCCACGTAATCCTAGGCCTACCTCTACCCCTCTTCTTACCTTCTACAACTAAACTATCACATTTTCGAACTAGAGCACCTGGGGGTCTCTGGCATACGTGTCCAAACCATCTTAAACGCCCTTCTCGTATTTTATCTTCAATTAGTGCAACATGCACCTTCAGTCGGATGTGTTCATTTCCAATCTTGTCCAATCTTGTATGACCACTCATCCATCTTAACATCCTCATTTCGGCCACATTTATCTTATGCATATGTTGAACTTTAGTTGCCCAACACTCGCCCCCGTATATCATGGCCGGTCTAACTGCCGTCCTATAAAATTTTCCCTTTATTTTGTTAGGCATCTTTTTATCACATAACACCCCCGTGGCACTTCTCTATTTCAACCATCCAGTTTTGATTCTATGGGTTACATCTTCATCTATCATCCCATCATCCTAGAAAATGGAACCTAAATACCTAAAATGGTTAACCTTAGGCACTACCACCCCCCCTAGTTTAACTTCTCCTTCATCTCTCCTACTTAGACTAAAATTACAGTGCATATATTCTGTTTTACTTCTACTTAACCTAAAGCCTTTACTTTCTAAAGTGTTTCTCTATAATTCTAGCTTTTGATTTACTCCATCTCTAGTCTCATCCACTACGACAACATTATCTGCAAACAACATACACCATGGGATGTCATCATGGATACAACTAGTTAATTCATCCATAGGGTAAACAAGCATGGACTTAAGGCCGATCCCTAATGTAGAACCACTGTTATAGGAAACTCCTCCGTATCGCCTCCTACTGTTCTCACACTTGTAACAGCTCCCTCATACATATCCTTAATGATATTTATATATTTTACATGAATGTTTTTCCTCTCCAATACCGACCAAAGGACATGTCTTGGTACCCTATCATACGCTTTCTCCAGTCAATAAAACCATATGGAGATCCTTCTTCTTTTCTCTCAGTAGATCTCCATCAAGTTTCTTAATAGGAAAATGACTTCTGTTGTGGATCTACCTAGCATAAAACCAAATTGGTTCTCTGACACCTTCGTGGATATACCCGAAGCCAATGCTCTATTACCCTCTCTCGTGAGTTTCATCGTATGACTCATTAACTTAATACCACGGTAGTTGGTGCAATTTTGAATATTTCCTTATTCTTATAAATAGGAACCAAAATGCTCTATCTCCAGTCGTCTGACATTTTCCGCCCTTTTAGGATAGAGTTGAAGAATTTGGTTAACCACTCTACCCCTACTTCTCCAAGGCACTTCCAAACTTTAATCGGGATACCATCTGGGCCACAAGCTATTCCAGCCTTCATTTTTCCCAGTGCCTCCTTGACATTGCTAGGCCTGATATGTATAGCTAAAGTTCCTTTCTATCGTTGATGCATAAAAATCCGTAAAGTTATCCTCATGACTTGCATTGAACAAGTGATCAAAGTAGTTTCTCCATCTCTCCTTGATTTCCTTATCTCCTGTCAAGACCTGTTGAGACTCATCCTTAATACACTTGAATTTGTTTAAGTCTTTCCTTTTTTTTTATCTCTTAGCCTTGCTATCTTGTATACTTCCTTTTCCCCTTCTCGTGTTCCTAACCTTTGGTATAAATCAGCTAGGGATTTACCTCGGGCCTCGATAACTACTTTCTTGGCCTCCTTTTTTGCCTTTTTATACTTTTCAAAGACTTCTCCATCCTCAGCTGTAGGTAATTTCTTATACCAATATCTTTTCTCTTTAATAGCCTTTTGAACCTCTTCATTCCACCACCATAATTACTGTGGTCGAGGTCTTAGTCCCTTAGAGACCCCTAGGAGCTCACTTCTTATTTTCTCAATACGATTCGACATCTCCTTCCATAAGGTGTTTGCAACATCTTTCACATTTGTGCCTCTTTCTTCCCATATTTTATCCTTAAATGCTAATTGGTTGGTTCCTTTTAACGCCCAAGATCTAATCCTACTTTGCTTAACCCTCCTTTCTGTTTTTACTATGCCTTTTTTCTTCACATCCAACACCACCAACCTATGTTGTGTGGTTAATGCTTCCCCAGGTATAACCTTCTAATCTTTACAAATAGATTTATCCCTTCTTCTTGTAACAAAATAAGATAAGATAACTAGAATAAAATATTCTAATGTTCTTAGCGTTGCCAGTCCCTGCTAACGGCGCCAAAAACTTGATGCATGCACAGGGTGTGTGACAAACTACTCGCAAGTGTACTGGGTTGATCAAGTAGTAATGTACCCAAAGGTAGGGTTATCGAATACACAGATACTGGAATACTGGTACTAAGTATCCTTGCTGTCTAGTCCAAAACTATGGAAGGATTTGTGATTTATTGATTATCCTAAAATGAAACTAATGCAAATATTTGGTAGATAGTGAGCAGTCAGAGATGAACGTGGCACCTCATATACAAATCCTCCTATGATTCTTTTATTAATACCTGAATTCTATGTATTGGCTATCCATTGATTAATTCTTGGGATTTTGACAATTGCACCATCTAGATGATACATATGATCTCTTGGTATGCAGATCGAACTCATTACCTATGCCTAGTTATAATCTAACTAAGAGAGATATGGATCTATACACAAAGAGACACGCAAGTCAAAACCCTAAGCACATATGTGCCTCACCAGAATATAACGAGGTATATGACCATGGCTCATAAAAAATACAATCATATAAATCAAGCACATAATTACAAGAATCATCAATAACCTAAATCCAATAAATAAAAGAATTTAATTAACAAATAATCATAGGGTTCATGTGTCTTAGATACCACCGAAGGGGTCTAGCCTCTAATGCTAGTGAAAACAATAACAAAGATACCGGAGGAAGACATAATTGAAAATATGGGGACTCCCTTGCTCGATGTCTACTCTTCCTTCGATCTTCTCTAAAACCCTATCCGTTACTTGGAACACCTGCCGTAGACTAATCTGACAAAAGTCCCCTTTGGCCCCCACCCAAAGATGCTCGATCTCTTCCTTCGATAGGGTTTATATAGGCTCAAAAATAACTTTGTTCCGTCATGTTTATTAGTGGATACTCTTGGGGATTAATTTGAGATTAAATCGAGGCACTTTCGGATAACTTTGAGATGCACTGCTTTGTGCACAGTCGTGCATCCGCCTGTGCCGCTTTTCAAGGTCTGCGCAGTCTTCATCAAGTGCTCGATCGGATGACCAAATAACCTCGGATTGACCTAAAATTTTAACTGGGTGTTCTTGACTTCTTGATCTTCGATCAAAACAATAGATATTGGATTTTGAGTCCTGGATCTCTTCAAATAAATTCCATAAAATTTCAGCTCATTCTTGGATTTTGGCTTTAGGCTGTACGGGCGTATAGAGCATCTGCACGCCCGTGCAATGTGTTTTTAACTCGTTCTGAGTACATAGAGTATTATGGGTTAGTGCACGTCCCTGCATAAATATGTCTTAAGCCATGCACATCTCTGTAAAGCCCTTTTTTAGATTGTTTCGTTATGGCTTGTCCCATTTCTTGCTCCTTTTGCTCCGAGTATCTATTTTACCTGCTCAATCAGAAAACAAACACAGATGAGGAAAAAAATATAGTATTTGATGTGAAATAATGGGAAAATTGCATGCAAATATAGTAGAAATATATGTATAAATGCGTACTTACCAATGATCAAGCTCGGGGAGCAGGACATTGACTACAAACCTCGGACGATAGTAAAAGCCCAGGTCTTGGCCGACTTTATCTTTGAAATGACTGACCAAGAGGATCGCATTCTTCAAGAGGTTGAGAACATGGATGATAGTCCATCTACCAAGTTATGGAACTTATATACAATTGGGTCATCAACGGAGAAAAGGTCAGGAGCGGGCCTCATCTTGTACTCACTCAATGGTTGGAAGACCTTAACCATGCTCAGTTTTGGGTTCAAGGAAATGAACAACGAGGCAGAGTACGAGGTGTTGAATGTAGGACTATGGTTAGCCTGGGGCCTTGAAGTCCTGGATTTACACGCCTACACTGACTCACAGCTAGTTGTTGGGTATTGGAGCGTAGAGTTTGAAGCCCGAGGGGAAAATATGGCAAAGTACAAGGCAATCTTTGAGAGATTGGTGGCCAGACTCTGACATTTTTCTATTATGAAGGTGCCCCATTTAGACAATGAAGAAGTTGATTTTTTTTCAAAGCTCACATCGTCGTCAAATATCGGTGTCGACATGCCCGTCAACCTTCAGTACTTGGGTGGTAAGAGTATTTACTTTTCTCAAGAACAAGAGGTACAAGAGATCCAGGCAGAGCCTAGCTGGATGGACCCTATTATCCAATACCTTCAAAATGGAACTTTGCTAGCTAATCCCAAGGAGTCCCAGAAGATAACATTTAAGTCGTATCAATACATCCTCTTTTGAGATCACTTATACAAGGGTAGTACACTCGGCTATACCTGAGATGCCTTCGTACTTCAGAAGAAGAATATACTCTATGGGAAACTTTTGAAGATATTTGCGGTTATCATTCCGGTGGAGTACCCTCGGACATAAGATCCTCAGGCAAGGGTGTTACTTGACGACTTTGTCCAAGAATGCAATCAAGCTGACTGAGAAGTGTGAAGCTTGTCAGCGCCACGCTAAGGTCAAGCAACGCCTTGCTGCCCTACTCACCTCTATTATTAGCTATCGACCTTTTGTAATATAGGACGTCGACATTTTATGCCTATCACTACTAACGATTCGACAACAGAAGTTTGTCATCATCGCGATTAATTTCTTCACTAAGAGGATAGAGGCCGAGCCGCAGGTGACCATAACTGAGAGGATATGTCACGAGTTCATCTTCAAGAAAATTGTGTCCAAATTCAGAATACCATTTGCCATCATTACCGACAACGGTCGCAGTTCGATAGTTGGGGCTTCAAGGATTTCTGTTTCGAGCTGGGGATTGACACTTGACTCAAATCTATGATGCGTCCCCAAGCCAATGTACAAGTGGAAGTTACCAATCGAACCATGCTATAGTGACTGAAGTCCCAAGTGCTGCAAGCCAGATGTAGCAAGATTGATGAGCTCTACAGTACCTTATGGGTGTACCGCACTACGAGCCGAACATCGATGGGAGAAATACCTTTCAGTTTAGCGTTTGGCATTGACGCTTTCATCTTAGTGGAAATAAGGTTGAAAACACCCCAAACCTTAGAGTTCAATTAGGATATAAATGATGAGGGGCCCTGGGTCAGACTGGACCTCCTAGACGAGAAGAGAGAAACTGAAACTATTAGGGCAACTGCCTACCAAAAGATGGTTCATTAGTTCTACAACACTAGGATTAAAGAGGTCACTTTCCACACCAAGAATATGGTCTTGAGAAGTAGCATATTCCATGGGAACAAGAGCATAGTCCAGAAGCTAACTCTAAATTGGGAAGGACTGTATATTGTGAAGGAAGTCGTCCGGCCATAGACTTACTACCTTGCCGACGCGGAAGGGCAAAGACTTCCTCGACCACTTAATTCTAAACATCTACGATGGTACTATCAAGAAAGTCATTTCATCAACTACATGTTTGTTCCGGGAGGTGGTTATATGTCAATGTCCGATCGGCATTCCAGAGCGTTTTCTACTCAGAATCTGAAGTATGTGTCCACATCAACTATAAATTTCAACCGTTTGTCGAAGGCTGAGACCAGATCGCAAGGCAACAGTAACCAGCATGAGGTGGACCGGTTTTTGGCATCAACAGTTTGGCGCCGTCCTAGGGGACCCTTACAAAAAGCTAAATGATTACTACCAGAAGATCAAAACGAATCCAAGAACAAGGAGCGCCTAGTAATACCGAAGTACCCGGTGAAATCCAGAGAGATGTGGAGAATCCGTCGGAAAATCTACCCATCTTACCTCCATCGGAAAACCCTTCCATTATTCCATCAGAGAATTCGTCCATTATACCCCAGGGATCCATCCCGATATTTTATCTTAACATGCAGCAACAATTAGAGCAGTTGGCTCAAGCTGTTCATATTTTGACCCATCCATCACTTCCTCCCACACAAATTCCACCAAATATGCCGACAGCCCCACTAGCTAATTCCGAAAGCAGAGGGAGGACAAGGACTCGCACCCATGGAGAAAGAAGAGAGAGAACCGCCTTCTCAGCTAGTTCGGAACCTCCCTCCGTTCGACGTCGAGAGCAAGCTGCCACAAGAACAGAACGACATACAAGAACGGAACGGACAAGAACAGAACGGAATAGTCCATCTGCTCCAACTGTTGACAGAAGAACACAGAGACAAGGTCCCTCTCGAGGAAACCAGAAATCCGAACGGCATGTTCTCAACATATGCTCGCCCTTTATCAAGGAAATATTGGAGGAGCAAGTTCCTGATAGTTTCCGACCACCTGCTATGATTGCATATGAGGGCAAAACCGATCTGTCTCGTCACTTGAAGTCCTTCCGATCGAAGATGCTGCTTTCTGAAATTACCGACGCTCGTATATGCCGAGCCTTTCCTGCTACCTTAGAGGGAAAAGCGCAAGACTGGTTTGTCGATCTTCCATCTAGCACAATTCCTGTGTTTCAAGTTCTAGCAGATCGCTTTCTAGCTTATTTTGCTAATTACTCAAAGCAAAAGAAAACTCCATCTACCCTTCTACGCGTTAAGCAACGAGGGGTTGAAACACTCCAAGCCTATCTAAATCGTTTCATAGATGAAGCAGCAAACGTTGCGAACCTTATTCCACGAATGGTTGTAACCATCTTGATGGAGGGTTTGCTAGAATCCCCATTCCGTTTTTTCGTCACTCTGGATCCACCAAAAACCATACCTGCCCTCATGATCTATGCCCAAAAGTATATCATTTCTGATGAAATTTATACGGGTTGGGAAGAAGAGGCTCGACGTGCCCCCGTTGAAACCCAGAAAGGAAAAACCCATCACAATGTCAACATAAGGCCTACGGAAACTCGGAAGGAAGGAGGACCACGTAAGGATAATAAGAGTGAGACTAGAGGTCTGGAACCTGCAACACGCCCTCAGCGACACATGCTACAGCCCAGAGAACCTTCAAGAGAAGGGAAAATAGTCAGATACGACCACCATACCCCTCTAAATCAGACCAGAAGCCATATCCTTATGCAAATTCAGGATCAAAAAATCTTGACGTGGCCAGAACCTGCAAAGAATCCCGAACGACAAAAGAACAGCAAAAGATATTGCAAGTTTCATCAAGCTAGAGGACATGACACAAAAAAATGCACCCATTTGATGAATGCCATAGAAGATATCGTTAGAAGGGGACAATTGGAGCAGTATATCAACATTGATGTTCAAGAAGAACCTAAAACTTCACAGCTTGAAGGAGAAAAAGGAGAGATGGTCGGATTTATTAGTGGTGGTCCTGGGTGTGGTGGTAAAAGTTCCGCCTCTCGAAAAAGCTATGCCCGAATGGTGGGAGTTGCGCAGGAAATAGAAGCGCCACAAAGAAGGCCTCGGCCTACGGCTCCCATCATTTTTTATGATAATGATGTCAGCAGGGTTCGCCACCCTCATGACGACGCCTTGGTCATTGCCATCCAGGTTTCCAGCTTCCAAATAAAAAGAGTTCTGGTAGACAGCGGAAGTTCAGTGGATATTCTCTTTTGGAGTGCCTTTTAAAGAATAAGGTACGATGCAGACGACTTACTCCCCGTAAAATCATCTTTAGTGGGATTTTCCGGAGGGGTGGTGCAAACATAAGGAATGATCACATTGCCAGTTACGGTGGGAAATTCGCCAAAATCATCAACGGTGACAACAAATTTTCTAGTTGTACACTGCGCTTCAAGTTATAACGTGATTCTTGGTAGGCCAACCCTCAATGCCTTGAAAGCAATAATTTCTACTTGCCATCTTCTCCTCAAATTTCCGACTGAGAGTGGCAGTGGAGAAGTAAGAGGGGATCAACCCTTGGCACGGCAATGTTATGTCTCAACCCTCAAAGGAAAAACTCTAAATAGAGGCAAAACAAGAGTTTCGGAAGCCATGTTGATCAAGAGAATACCCGAGCGGGAGGATGAAGAACTCCGACCAACACCAGTTGAAGAATTGCTTATAGTTCCTCTAGTCACAACTAGAGTTGAACATACTGTGTGGATTGGTGCGGATTTGACAATAGCGCAGCAAGAAAATCTCATGGTAGTACTAAGGAAAAATTCCGATCTCTTCCTCTGGTCATCAGAAGATATGCTAGGCGTAAAACGTGATGTCATTGAACACCGCCTCAGTATAGATCAGTCGTTCAAACCTGTCAAACAAAAAAAAAGGAGGAATTCCGCCCCAGAAAGGCAGAAGGTTGCAGAAGAAGAAGTATCAACCCTTTTGAAGGCTGGGTTTATCCGAGAGGTGAATTATCCAGACTAGTTGGCTAATGTGGTTCTGGTAAAAAAAGCCGTCCGGAAAATTGAGAATGTGCGTGGATTTTACGGACCTAAATAAAGCTTGTCCAAAAGATTCATTCCCTCTACCTTTAATTGATGGTTTGGTGGACTCTACAACGGGGCATGAGATGCTGAGTTTCTTAGATGCCTTCTCCGGCTACAATCAAATCCGAATAGCCAAAGACGACGAAGAAAAAACATCCTTCATTACGGGCAGAGGAACCTATTGCTATAAGGTAATGCCGTTCGGTCTAAAGAATATCGAAGCCACCTTCCAGAGGCTCATAAACACAGTCTTCAAAGAGCAAATTGGTAGAAATGTCGAAGCTTATGTAGATGACATCTTGGTAAAGAGCCGAAAAGCAGATGAATATCTGTCGAATTTACAAGAGGCCTTTCAGTCGCTTCGGACTTACAATATGCGCCTAAATCCGAACAAATGTGCCTTTGGTGTCCGATCAGGGAAATTTCTAGGATTTATATTGACTCAAAGAGGAATAGAAGCAAATCCGGAAAAGATCAAAGCCATTCTTGATATGGGGTCACCCAAAAGTCTTCAAGAAGTACAACGGCTTAATGGACGCCTAGCAGCTCTTGGGAGGTTTATCTCTAAAGTCGGTGAGAAAAATCTCCCACTCTTCCAAGCCTTGCGAAAAACACCAAAAATGGAATGGACAGAAGAATGTGAAAAAGCCTTTTAGGGGCTTAAAGACTATCTCCGATCGCCTCAATTGCTAGCCAAGCAACAAGTAGGGTAAGAACTCTATATCTATTTGGCCGCTGCCCCTCGAGCGGTCAGTGCAGTTCTATTAAGAGAAGATAAGGGAGTTCAGAAACCTGTCTATTATACAAGTAAGATCCTTAACGACGCGGAGTCAAGGTATCTGCCACTTGAAAAACTAGCATTCGCCCTTATCACTTCCGCAGGGAGATTGAGGCCTTATTTTCAAGCTCACAAGATTACGGTATTGACTGACCTGCCCTTAAAGCAAGTTCTCCATAAACGGGAAAATTCTGGGCGTCTAGCCAAGTGGGTAATAGAATTGGGTGAGTTTGATCTTACTTATAAGCCCCGAACGACAATCAAGGCTCAAGTGTTAGCAGATTTTATCGCGGAATTAACCATTCCTGTAGAAATTCCATCACAAGATCCAGCAGAAAGCCCTAGCATTCCATGGTCCTTATATGTCGACGGATCAGCAACTGAAGAGAAGTCAGGGGCCGGCTTCGTTCTTTATTCTCGTTCTAAATGGAAAATTGCAACAGTGTTCAAGTTCCAATTCCGAGCGACCAACAATGAAGCCGAATATGAAGCCCTCATCGCAGGATTGCATTTGGCCCGGGGGTTCGGAATTCAACCTCTACATGTATACTCTGACTCACAGCTAGGCGTGAGCCACTCATTGGGCAATTTTGAAGCAAAGTAGGAGAACATGGTCAAATACCAGACAGTGGTGAAAAAAATAGTTCCATGCTTCGCTCACTTCCAGATCGAAAAATCTGTCGAGCACAAAATGAAGAAACTGATGCCTTATCTAAAAAAGCCACTGCACCCAAATGGAGATACGGAATCCTTTTTCAATCTACAGTACCTTCCCACAAAAACCATTGAAGGGTTGGAAGGAGAAGTACAGAGTACAACAGAAGAGTTTAGTTGGATTGATCCCAATAGAAACTACCTGCAAGGTGGGCCTACACCATCCAACAAAACAGAAGCCGGACGGATTTCTTACAAAGCCGCTCAGTACACCATTATTGGTGAAAATCTATATAAGAGGTCCTATACACAACCCTTCTTGCGGTGTTTGCGTCCCACAGAAGCCAACTATATCCTTCAAGAAATTCATGAAGGCATTGGAGGGGGTCATATAGGAGGCAAAGCCTTGAGTTACAAAGTCCTGCGACAAGGCTATTACTGGACAACACTAACTCAAGATGCAGTGGCGTTCGCCCGAAAATGTGATGCCTGCCAACGGCATTCCAAGATTCAAAGACGACCGCCAACACTGCTTATGCCAATTATTAGCCCTCGACCATTTGCTATTTGGGGAGTTGATCTTCTAGGGCCATTTCCTACTTCGACTCGACAAATGAAGTTTCTAATAGTTGCTATCGACTATTTCACCAAATGGGTAGAAGTTGAGCCCTTGGCCAAAATCACAGAGAAAGCTTGTCAGGGATTCTTATGGCGAACGATTATCTGTCGATTCGGAATTTCGGTCGCCTTTCAAAAGCTTTTGTTCCGAACTAGGAATTGAATCCAGATTAACTTCTGTAACACATCCTCAAGCCAACGGCCAAGTGGAAGTGACAAATCGCACCTTGCTCCAAGCTCTTAAAACCCGGGTGTCCAAAAATGGAACTAATTGGGTTGAGGAAATTCCGAGCGCTCTTTGGGCTTACAGGACAACCACAAGAACCCCCACAGGAGAAACTCCATTTTCTCTTACTTATGGGGCAGAAGCTGTCATCCCTGCAGAAATAGGAATGCCTACCTTACGGACACAACAAACTTTCTCATCAGAAGAGAATGAGAAGAATCTCCCAGCGGAACTTGATTTACTTGAAGAAATAAGAGAAGCCGCGGAAACAAAGGCAGCCATCTATCGCCAAAGAGTAAAAAGGTTCTATGACACAATGGTGAAAAGAGTCTTCTTCCAAATCGGTGATCTGGTCTTAAGAGAAAATGAATTCCAGGGAAACAAAAGCCGAACGGGGAAGCTAACTCCTAAATGGGAAGGCCCTTACATCATACAAAGAATTGTCCGAGCAGGCACCTATTATCTGGTAAATATGGAAGCAAAAACGCTCAAGCGTCCATTTCATGCTGAACACCTGCGACGCTACTATCAGTAAATTCTGTGGTCTCCTAAATGTTTCATAAAATAAAGCTTATGTCTTTTCCATACAAAAATGAGGTGAAAATCCCATTCTACAAAAATGAGGTGAAAATCCCATTCCGAAAAGATGAGTTGAAAGTATCCTATAAGGATAAAAAACAATTCTCATCCATAAACAAGGGGCAAAAATTCGGATCGAAAAATGAGGTAATAATCTCATCTTACTGAACAAAACAAAGTCCCACGATTGGACTCAGAAGAAGAGAAGAAAGAAGACTTCTTAATGGTTAAAAATAACCATAGCTCGGAAAGAAATCTTCACCAAAATAAAGGTTTGTGTTTCATTCATGAAATTACATTCCAGAATGATTAAGTTTGTACAAAACGTTTCATACATAAAAACCCTTAAGAACTAGGGCCTTCTAGGCGGTTAACTGCTTCTGGAGGAATTTGAGTTGGAGGTTCTGGAGTTGGGGCTGGGGTCTTTATAACCTGCTGCTCCTTTAGCTCCATAAATTTCTTGAAGACTCCAGCAAGCCCCATAGACAAAACTTCCGCAGGAGGAACATGGTGGCCCACCTGTTGCACTACCGAATATATACGAGTGGCCCCTTCTTTCGCTTTTCTAACTTATCCGCTCGTTCTACAAAATCTTTCATTTCTTACGAGTCAGATTTAGGGGTTTTTAGTCTGGAATCTAGGTCTTCCTTGAGTGTGTCACGCTCCCCCTTAATTTCCTTCAACTCAAATTAACGGCAGTAAGCTTCAAAGAAACCTTCAATTTTAAATCCCATTGGGCTTCAAAGACGCCATATCTTGGAGTGATTTAAGTTCCTTCTTCAAACTGTTGGATTCATCCTGTAATTTTGTGATATTCTCCTCAGCAGTATGAAGAGAGCCCTCGGAAGTAACCAGCTTGGCCGCTAGATCATTTTTCTCTTTTTCCATAGCGGCCAACTGTTGAAGCCGCTCGGCTTTATCTCGCTCAAGGGCGTGGATAGCAGCGAGCTGCTCTTTCTCCTTTCCCTCCAAGGCCGCCACCCTAGAACCTAATTGGGCAATCTCTGCCCTACTTGCTTCCATCTTTGCCAAGTCCTCTTGACAAAGATTGCCGACCCGATCCGCCCATTGAGCGGTCTACAGAATAACAAGTGAGTAACAAATGAGCTAAAAACGATAATACCGAACTAGAAAGTAAAAACAGTACAAGAAATTACCAACATAACCGAGCGGAAAGGCTGGTAAGTGGCCGCTTCCCTTCCAACTCTTCGAAGTTTAGTGGAGAGCTGTTCGGGCCTCATAGCCATCAAAACATCCTTCACGGACGTGGCGTCTGGAAAAGGAGTATCCTCGGAAAGCAATTCCATCCGCTGAGTGACCGGTCCCTTCAAAACTGAGTCTGCCACCCTCAGTTTGTCCAGGAGAGCCGCTTCCTCTGCCTCCGCCTATAAAATAAACCTAAGTTAAAAATTCTTAGTGAAACAATAGATACCCTTAAGAAATAGACTCTTACCTCCTTAAAGAGGATATCCTCTGGCCGATTAGAAGAGGGGCCTTCGGAAATTGGCGATAAAGCCGGGCGAGCCTCTTCCTGAGGCGAATTCACCTGTTCAACTGTAATTCCGGGACCCGATGCGTCCTCGGAATTCTTCCTCTTCGTCCTCCTCTCCTGCGAGGACCTTGCAGTGGGGTCGCTTTTAACCCCCTTCTTGGAAGAGTCAACCTCTTTTCTCTTCCTTTTCTTCTTCTCCTCCTTGGAAGTATCAACGCCTTTGCTAGATGCTACTTCCTTCTTCTTTCAACCACGAGGTAAAGGCGGATGAACTTCACCTTCGAAAGAGGCCAAAAGGCCCTTAACATAACTCAAATCTTCGTCCTCCATCAAACTTCCTGCAAGAATAAATTCCGAAGCAAGTTAGATATCACAATTCAAGATTAAACTAAGTTAGATGCACGAATAAATCCTACCGGCCGCTGCTATTAAATGACATTTAAGGAGGTTTTCCTTGGTCAAGAAGTCATCCATGTACACTTTGGATATCCCCGTCATCGACTTAAGAAGAACCTCCTCTTCTTTTGTCATCTCCTCACAAGCAATATCCATTCGGGGGGCTTCCCATTTGGTTCGGACATCCCACTCGGATTTACTTCTGACGAAGAAAAAACTTACTCTTTCATCGCTTAATGGAAGAAGGAACCTTCCCTATAAATTTTCTCCAGGGACGAGCCGAGAAATAATACCAATCGACATTAGACTCTAAACATAAACTGAATAGCATACGAAACCAATGGATAGTCGGATTTATCCCGTAGTTCTTAAAAACAATAACAAAACCGTTTAGCAACCTCCAAGAATTCGGAGTTAACTGTAAAGGACACAAGCGATATTCTTCTAAAATCGCCTTAGCAAAGTTGGAAAAAGGAATCCTAAGACCACCCAATAGAGCATCTTGATAGACGGCTATCTCCTCCTCCCTAGGAGAGCTCGCCCTCTCCCCGTAACAGGGAACCCTAACCTCAAACAGAGAAAGGTCTATCTCATACTTCTCTACCAAACTATCAACATCCTTCTGCCCAAGGAGGCTTATGAAGGTACTAGATCCCCTACCCATAGCTCTAGAAGCAGGATGAACCCGCAAACCCTGGACTGGAACATCCCTAGACTCGCCTGGAATCGCGACAGAGGCTATGGGTTTGGACAGAGAAGGGATCGAAAGTGGTGGGGAAGCAGCCGATTCATGCGAAGAACCAGAAGAAGAAGACGCACTAGAGTTACTAGCCATACCTTAGAAGAAAAAGTGGTGAAAACGCACAGAAATCTTAAGAACAGGGCTCGCCGGAGAAGAAGAGATTTTGGGGAAGAAGACACAATTCAACTTTTGAGGGAAACTGTTCAGCCTATACAATTTGGTTATATGCGAAAAAGACGAACACCTGGCCGTTAGATCCCAGCGTCACACCCCGATCGGACCGTTGAACCAAAGGCCCCCAAATCCAGACCATTCAGATAGCCATCATCACTTCTCCTTAGACGATTCAAAATTCCATCCACGTCAGCATACCAAACGCCATCTGACACACATAGGTAGTCGCGCCCGACATAATGTTGACAAACGCGCACGCCACGCACGTCGCGCCACCACCTCCCTTTAATGCTAAACAGTAGGGAAGACACGTGTCTTCTCAGGGAATAACAGGCACTGTATAAAAAGTAGAGCCCATACCATAGAAGACAAAACACACGCCCCAACATAGGATCACCAGTGATTATTTCAGGAAGGTACCAGAGAATTCATAGGCAAAACGACAACCTTTATTTATTCATGTTACAAAGATAGTTGTAAACAAAAAAAAAAAAGGAAACACGCAACAAAACAACAACACAACAAGCCCTCACAACTCCGACGGAATTCCCTAGTCAACAGTCCACAGACCCATCTGAAGACTAACTCGGAAGAGACACACGGACTTCCACAGCCATCACTGTCCTCATTGTCGCTAGGAAATCCCGGCAAAGCACGTGGGCAAAGATTGGGGTCCACTTCTCTACGACAGGAATCGCTTCCGAATATTTCAACTTCAAAGCGCACACCCCCTGCATAAGTAATAACTAGAAGATCCCCCGCCTCTACATCATGATCAACGTGGAAGGTTTCCCACCCTTCCTCAATACATATCTCACCTAAACCCCCTCCAACAACCCGGAAGGGACGGCCATACTACTGCTCGGGCTTACCAAATGGATGACCCCAGTCCTTAAACCCTCCAGATGTTCATAAAAAGAAGTTGGAATTCGTAAATGACGAGAAGACTGAGTGGAAGTGAAGAATTTGAAGAAAGACAAACGCTGAGCCATTATACAAAGAAGTAAGAACAAATGTAATGAATAAAAACACTATCCATACAAGCTCCTTAAATAGAAAAACCTATTGACACTATAGGCGAAAATTTTGGAGAAAAATCTACCTCGATTAAAACAACGAAAAGACAACACAACAAACGTCGGTCACCTATTAAAAGCACATGTGCCTAGAAATAAAGACATACCAACTAAGAAAGATACTTGTTATCGAACCAAGCGAAAAGTGCGATTGGCTCACTCCTCGCTCAGATTTTTTCGAACAAGTACACTTTGGGGGGGACTAGTGTTACGGAGATATTTGGTAAAACACATGTCACCTGCCTAAATGACCACCTGTCACACACAGGGCTACATCCCTTTGGCCACGCAGCAATATCACCGAATACTCTAGCACAATTCCGTTCGGTAAATAAGAATGAGGGTTCAACCTTATAAAATAAATCCGTCAGACTTATAAAAACTGTCTCATAAGGTGCTTATAGCCACCTGAGTAAGAAAATATCTAACGCCTCTACAGTAAGTAGATCTTATCCACTTGCCTCTACAGTGGGCAGATATTCTCTACTTACCTACGTAGTACTTACCTACGTAGCACCTGCGTAGCACCTACACAGTAGGCAGATATTTTCTTACCGCCTTTTGAGATATTTATTTACCGCCTTACTCACCGCCTTACTCACCACCTTTGAGTTGCTATAAAAGAAGAACAACGATAGAAAGAAGGGATCTGAAAAAAACATTACCCAAAACACTTCCTTCTCACAAGTTTTCTGACTTAAGCATCGGAGTTAAATCCGGGCAGAGCAGCCACATTCCGATCACTTCCTTCCCCCTTTTGCAGATTCACCTCGAAGTAAAAAGCTAATAATTCCGATCGGCATTCCAGAGCGTTTCCTTTTCAGAATCTGAAGTAAGTGTCCACATCAACTATAAATTTCAACCGTTTGTCGAAGGCTGAGACCAAATCGCAAGGCAACAGTAACCAGCGTAAGGTGGACCGGTTTTTGGCATTAACATAATACGTGATAATGCTTGGTTATGTTCCAAATTTCCAAAAATACCCTTTTATATAAAATTTTTAGCAAATTTAAATTAAAATTAAAATAAAGTTTTAGATTAAAAATAATTAAATTTTAACACCTAAATTAATTATAGCACATTAATAGTTAACTTTTAATAATAATAATAATAATAATAAATAATAAAATTTTAAAAATTAGCACATTAATAGTTAAATTTTTTCAAAAAAGTAAATTTGAAAAATAATAAAAAATATTAAAAATTTAAATTATAAAAATAATTAAATAATTTAATATAATTTAAAATAATGATAGAAATATATGGAAAGGGTGAGGGCATAATGGGGAAAAAAGTTCAGGCTTCATTACCACCAACTTGGTAACCCACATTACCACCTATTTGGATTACCATTTGTTACAGATATATATTTGGTAAGACACGTGTCATTAACCTAAAGGACCACCTGTCACACACAAGACCGTGTCTCTTTGGCCACATGGCAATATTCACACAATTCCGTTCGGCAAACATTATGAGGATGCAATCTTACAAACAAGTCCGTCGGAATTATAGCAACCCTCTTATACAAGACGTGAGGTGGAAAGAGAGAAATAAATATCTAACACCTCTACAGTGGGTAGGCCTTATCCACCCACTATAGTAGGCAGATATTTACTCTATCACTACAAGAAATCAAGTATTTCGCGGCGGTCATTTAGCGGCGGTTTTACATAACCGCCGCTATTTCGAGCACAGGAGGCGGTTATGGTGGCGGTTTATGAAACAGACGCTAAATCAACACGTTTTGCGGCGGTTATAACTTTAACCGCCGCAAATACATTCAACTTAGCGGCGGGTATATTAAAACCGCCTCTAAATGTGTTGTATTTAGCGACGGTTTTGAATAAACCGCCTCTAAGTTTAACATTTCATGGCGGGTTTTTATAACCGTCGCCAATCTTACCTCTTTGCTTTGAGGATTGGGGCGTCTACGTACAACTAACGGCGGTTTGTAAGAACCGCCGCCACGCTTCTAATTGGCTACGAAATATATTATTTCCCAACCCTAAATTTGGCGCTTCTATCGGTGTTTCCATCTCAAGAGAAATTTTTCCCAAGTACTCTAGCTTGCTCCCACCAAATAGCGATTTGAGTTCTTCGTTGGACCTTTGCTTGCCTCACACAATCTCAAAGCGATCTCAAGCTCACCCCGTCCCTCTCTCACACCCGTGATCTCGGTCATCTACATCTTCTACCCTAAAATTTCAGAGGTAAAACTCGTTTATTGATTCTTCAGATCGTAGCAAATTGTGATTTTTATCTTTTAATTGTTATTTAGTCTTGTTGTTTGTCTATGATTTTTTCTATGTTCATAGTTCTTTGGTTGTATTACTTGTTGGCTATCTCTTTGTGATTGGGGCTCTGTGGGGATTTGTTATGAATTTGAATGTGATTGATTCAATGGGCAAAGGTTTATGCGTTTGTTGTTGTTTTTGTCCACATTTGGAATCTTTTGTGGGTGTTTGATCCATCCCTCGTTTTGAATTATTTAGTTCTTATTGTTGATGTGTCTATTCTACGAAAGTAGTGTTTTTAGTTCATAAGGTTTCTTCTCTCGTAGGTTGTCTAATCTCTCTACATTGTGCCTTGTATCTGCTTTGTGAAATTGCCATTATGAACCTCTTTCAAGTAGAAACTATGTTTAGATCTATTCTTGAGACCTACTTTTATTACAACTGGCTGGAAAGTTTAGAGAAATTTATGCTTCTTGTTTTAGATTGGTGTCATAAGTTCAAGATGTTACTTCAAAGGATTGAAATATTGAAACCCTTTGGATGACCTAAAGTTTCTATGCATTGTGATACATTGCTTTGGATTTATGTAACATAACTTTATGTTTATAGTTCATGACTTTTACGCTTTGTGAGTTGTGATCGAATGTCTCTTTCATCACAAACACCACATTAGGTGAGACTTCCATGTATTACTACTTATCCTGTAACTAATACTTTGAATTTTATGTGATGAACTTCTGGTGCCTAATTTGGGGATTCAACTTCTCACGTTAGAAACCTTGGAGGTTCTGGAACTAATAAATTTAAATCTAGTTAATCTCTTCTAAGTTCGATGAACATAATGAGTTCTTTGCCAGGTTATTTTCTTCTCCTCCACCACTTTATGACACATGTATTCCTCTTCTCTCCTCTTCTCTCTTCTACACCTTAAGTAGCTTCTATTCCTAGTCGATTCCATCCAAGATTCACATTGTCTCATACTTCCAAATACTCCCCTCTTCTCTTCACTTGTTTATCTATAAAACGATATTAATTCAGAATATAGGCTCATAACGCACTACTTATTCCTTGTTGTTTGTTGCTTTTTCTGTTTATTGAGCGCTCAGTTGCAGTTTGTTCTGTTGAGAGACTGAGAGTTGTTGTATTTTTGTGTATTAGATTCACCGGTTTTAGCTTATTGGGTTCAGATATTCATCCAGGATCTCGTATTAATCGCTGATTCCTGGAAGAATATTCTCTAGAAAAACCTTGCTGAATCTCTTAATTTTCCTCTGTTTTGATTAGATGTTGAGATTATTTTCGTTCCTGGATTAATATTGTCTTGAAAAATGTAATCTTGTTTATTTATTTATTTATTTTGCTGGAACTTTTACTAGTTTTTTATGTGACATGGTGAAAAATGGGAACTTTTATTTTGCTGAATCTTTTAATTGGCATTTGTTGTGATTGGGTGTGGAGATTAGTTCGTTCCTGGATGAATACTTGACTAAGAAAAAGAAAAAAAGAGTTGTTGTATTTTTGTGTATTTCTTGCAATATAGATGTTACTTGCATCATGTAGTGTTATTTTTCAATGGAATTGGAAAGCCAGAAGCAGGTTGTTCTAATCTTATTTGATGTCCTGCTTTGTATATTTTGGGTCTGCTGAAATGATTGATATTTGTGCTACCCTATGTTGACAAATACTTTGAATCTCCCTTAAAAATTTATATCTATGCTCAAAGGTCATTCTTACTTGATTTGGTTGCATCAACAATCTGTTATGCTTTATGTTGTGCCAAACCTGGAAAGCATGTATAATACCACTATCATTTATTCTCACCAGATGACTTCTTATACCTTTTTGATTGGCTTATAATTCTTATAGCTTTGTTTTGTGGATATGAAATTAAGTTGGGATTTTGCAGCTCTGTTTTTGATGAGTTTTTTGGTTTTTATGGGCAGGTTTGATTTCAAGATCAAGTCTCTACCTTTGTTGGGGAGAGATTAGAATTGGCAATTGGGATCCGGTAAGGGAAATTAGGTTAATATTGTTTTTACTATATTTTTTTCAATCTAGTAACTAAATAATAACCGGCTGATGTTTGTAATTGTTTAGAGATAAATGGTATTATTCTTAATGCATACATGCACAACCTTCATCAAAGTATACTAAAGGGCACTCTTCTATTTTTGCATCATTACTTAGAATAGCTGACAGATGGTGATTTTAAACTATTGAGTCGTAGAATGATCTTATCACAATAGCTTCAAAATTTTATATCTATGCTCAAAGGTCATTCTTACTTGATTTGGTTGCATCAACAATCTGTTATGCTTTATGTTGTGCCAAACCTGGAAAGCATGTATAATACCACTATCATTTATTCTCATCAGATGACTTCTTATAGCTTTGTGATTGGCTTATAATTCTTATAGCTTTGTTTTGTGGATATGAAATTAACTTAGGTTTTTGCAGCTAGGTTTTGATGAGTTTTTTAGTTTTTTAGTTGTTGTTGGGTAGAGATTAGAATTGACGAATTGAGATACTGGTAAGGGGAATTAGATTAATACTGTTTTAACTATTTTTTTTTCAATCTAGTAACTAAAAAATAACTGGCTGATGTTTTTAATTGTTTAAAGATAAATGCTATTAATTATCTCAATAGAAGTAAATTTTCACAATATGCTGCTACTTAAATTTGACAGTAAAAAAACATCATCAACAATGAAACATGTCTTTTAGTATTGGAAACTATTAACATATGTTTACTTTTGTAAATGAAGGTGCAGTTTTGAACCATAGCTAGCTACACTTGGTAGCTATAAGAAGCTTTTAGTATTGCTGATATTGAAGCATTGAGAAGTTGAGTGCCAATTGCTTCAGGTTTGGTTCCCTTACTTTTTCTATTTCTTTTTTTTTTATGTATTCATTGTTAGTGTTCTCTCTTTATAATTAAATTAATTTGAATCCCCATTTGATAATGACTAGTAAGCTTGATGTTCAAAATCTCACACACTACCATGTCTCATTATTTAATTGTATAATTTGCAAGTTTCTACTTGTTCTTGGATCATATAAAGACATCAAGTTTCTACTTGTTAATTTTTTTATTTTTATTTTTTGTCAATCCCTATGAAAGATCAGCATTTCTTCTGAAATCCTGGGCATGAATTTTCAATTTCATTCTGTCTTAGCATAGCTAATCCTTGTATTATTTAATACATTAGCCGATTACAAAAGTATGGCGATGTCTCAATAATGAAGCTATTTGCCAAGATGACTTTATAGACAGCGGTTTTCCTTACACATACCTTGATTCTTGAATCCTCTTTATCAAGTTGAGAGTAATTTAGACAGCACTATCTTAAAGTGAATGAGTATGGTGAGCATGTGATGCGATTTGAGAGTCACCTTCATTCATATTAAATTTCAGGTAAGGAACTCTCAAACCGCATATGAATGTACAAAGACAGGACCTAGATTTGTAGGGTATTTTTTCAAGCCTTTAGAAAATTATATAGGTCATGGACTAAACAACAATACAATCTCAATAATTTGAATCTTAAGAGATCTGCTCGGTATCTTTGTCAATGACTGAGAATTTGGTAGACAGCTTCTTTTGGTATATTGCATAACAGTGCGTTGGCATTAAATACAAATGATTTAATATATATATATATATATGGTAGACAAAGTATAGTAACATTATGATATATGGGCATGAACATGTATTGATCATTTCGTTCTTTAAATATTGATTCTTCTCACTTTATCCCAAGTGCAGTCTCCAATTTTTTAGCCTATTGTCAGACATGGACCTCCCTAGAGGTGAATTTACTGTTTTAAATATTATGTATAGCATATTTGGCTATAATTTTGCTAAAATTAAAGATAAACTAAACACAATTGCACTTAATTCTCCACCCTAAATCATATACCTTGTATAATTTGAAAATAAATGAAGATTTAAATCCACCATGTAGCTGTGTTCAAGTGCAAGGAGAACTAATGAATTATTGAACTTTATTTATAGCATCATGGCTATTACTTTGATAGGGTTGCAATTTTCACCCTTACAGAATCATTTTCTTTAAAAAAAAAAAATTATCACTCTCATCACCATAAAAGATAATTTTTAAATTTTTATTTAATTTTTATTTTTGGAGATTAAACATCATTCAACAAGCTTACCATGTTTCACTTCTGTAGCTGATTTTTATTTAGGGTAAAACATCTCCAAAATGTGTCTCTGGTTAGATTACTATCATAGGTAGCTTCTCTGATCAATTATCAACAATGTGAAATCTTCTGTATGCAAGCTTGCTATTGGTGGTCCTCGATTACATGCTCTTATGGTTTTGGATCTTTCATGCATCATGAAATTTAAAGAATCCAATAATTGCTTAGGTAGCCACCCAGTGTTTCTTCAACGATCTTGATTAATGGGGGAACTGTTAAGGTGGCTAAGGGATGTCTAGTCACCTGGGAATCTTTGATCATGTTGTACAAACTACAAAGCGGTATTGCTTCATCATGATTTATGCAAGAAGATTGTATCTTGATAGTTGAGTGATTAGTATTACCATTGTTATTTATGAACCAAAGCTCCAGATTTGGGCTATGTTGGTCATTCACTCATATGTGCTGTTAATATGCAGTAGTCTCCTTGAATATTGTGAAACTTGAGCCCTGCCATAGCAATGACTTTTTGTTCCTGTAATTGTCAATATTTTTTCTCATGTGTCATACAACTCTGAGGAATTTTGAACTCCAGATTGAGCTTATAATGCAAAGGCATTTATGGTTGTAGCACAATTCTGATTCATATTGTTCATGATTTAAAGCCCTGTTGTCTGTATCCAGTTGGTCATATTATTGTTTTCTAGCTTCTTTGGATTCATTCATATGTTGATCTATGGCTCTAATTTTAATATTTGTACTGCTACTCGTTGTCAAATTTTGATTGGTGAACCAGTGATGAACATTGTGGGTGGACTTGGTTGATGTTTGGGTTCATAAATAATTGATCTTCTTTTAAGAGCACTTGCACAGTTTACACAAATCAGGAACAGCCTATCAACATGGTGTTTGACTTCCTTGGAATAAAACCGACAATGTTGTCAGTAGAAAGAATCTAGTGCCCATTTTATTCATAAGAAACAATATCAGTTGATAAATTATAATAAAGTGTAATGACACATGAATCTAGTAGTGAGATTCCCAAGCACTGACCTAATGTCCAAATAGTTGGTTTACTTAATATCTTTCCAGGTTTTGATCACGCTTGAAAATTTTAAACAAGAAGAGAGTATCTATTCATAGAGTGGGAACTATTTAATAAAATGGTAATTTGTGCAGCTCTTTGCAAGTAAAATGGTGAACAGTACACTTAAAAATAGTTGGACTCCTCAACTCCTCTGGTAGATAACAGAATGTTGCAGTGTCATAAAACTCTAACCATACAAAATCAAGGCATAAAACCACCAAACAGAACCATAAAAGTGGTTCATAGGCTATAGAAATAAAAAATGCCAGAAATAATGAAAGTACTGGTCCCAGATAAAAGAACCTATAGCATAACACCTTCTCCTTTGGAATCAAGTCTAATAGAAGCTTGCATGCCATAATAACAGTAAACAACCAAATGATTAACTACTTAACAGTACACTAACAATAGCATAGTCTACGTTAGTTAACATAACAAGACAAATGATTCAGGCATTAAGCAACCAAATCAATTTTGTGCTAACTACTTGGTGGTTGTTATAATACTCTATAATGCATTGAGTTGTTCCTTTTTCAACTACAATAATTTTTCCACAAGTTGTATTATTTCTTCTTGGATTTCTTAAATTATGTTGAACATTTTAGGCATGGATAAATCATGGATTACAATGCCACGGAACTCACCTACGTATGACCAAGGAGTTAGGAATTTCATTGAATTTGCTTTTCACCATGGTTCAATTGATGATATGATACTATGCCCATGTCCTTCATGTGGATTTAGTAAACGTCAGACGCGATCGGAGGTGTACGATCATCTAATTTGCAAACAATTTCCAAAAGGGTATACAATTTGGTACCTTCACGGAGAGCCCCATCCACAAGGAACCAATTATGTTTCAAGTAGCGTCAACGTTGCCTCGCAAACCAATGTCGTTGCTGAAGATCCAATCAGGGATTTAGTAAATGACGCGTTTGGAGTATATGAACATCATTTAGAAGACGACAACGAAGGGGTGAGACAAAGCGATGAACCATCACCGAATGTGAACCAAACTAGGAATACAACGGATGAGTATTACGAGTTATCAAATGATGGTCAACAACCTCTTTATGAAGGGTGCACAAATTATTCAAAACTATCTTTCATATTGAAATTATATCACATCAAATGTCTTTGTGGAATGAGCGACAAAGCAATGACTATGATATTGGAGCTGCTACATGATGCATTTCCAAATATAAAAATTCCAAGCTCTTTTTATGATGCAAAGAAAACCATCACGAAACTTGGATTAAGCTACAACAAAATACATGCATGCCCAAATAATTGCATGCTTTATTGGGGCAATAAAGAAGACGAAGAGAGAGAAATTTGTAGAGTATGCAATGTTTCGAGATGGAAAGAGAAGAAGGGTGGCGGTAGTAGAGGTAGAAAAAAGGTTCCTGCGAAGGTAGTCAGATATTTTCCATTACGGCCTCGATTACAACGGTTGTTTTTATCTTCAAAGACAGCTAAGGATATGAGATGGCACAGCTTGGATACCAACAACGATGGGTTGCTGAGACATCCAAGAGATTCTGAAGCTTGGAAAAAGTTTGATTCGGTGAATAGTTGGTTCGCAGCGGACCCCCGAAATGTACGCCTTGCATTAGCTACAGATGGATTTAATCCTCATGGTAATATGAGTCAAAGTTACAGTATTTGGCCGATTGTTCTCATCCCATACAATATGCCACCATGGATGTGCATGAAGCAAACATCTTTTATCATTTCAACAATTATTCCTGGTAAACATATGCCAGGTAATGATATAGATGTCTTTTTACAACCTCTAATAAAGGAGTTGAAAGAGTTGTGGTATGATGGCGTTGATACATATGATTCTTATGAGCATGAAATGTTCAAGATGCATGTTGCTTTGATGTGGACAATTAGTGATTACCCTGGGTTAGGAAATTTATCCGGGTGGAATATTTATACCGGCCGTGCCTGTGTACATTGCAACTACTCCTCAGAGCCTTCACGTTTGTGTCACAGTAAGAAATGGTGTTTCATGGGTCATCGGCGCTTTCTTGATGGTAGACATAAATTTAGATTGAATAAAATCAGATTTAATGGAGAGCAAGAGCTACGGGAACCTCCGAGACTATTATCAGGCACAGAGATTTTTCAACAAGTAAAGGATATAAATGTCACATTTGGTCGATCTGTTAATAATCAATTTATGGGGAAACGAAGGCGCGGTGCAAGTACTACTCTAGAAGGGCCACAACAATGGAAGAAAAAAAGCATCTTCTTTGAGCTTCCTTATTGGGAGTTTAATTTATTGCGTCACAATTTAGATGTGATGCATATAGAGAAAAATGTGTGTGATAATGTCTTATTCACATTGTTGAATGATAATTCTCGATCAAAAGATCATCTCAATGCTCGTAAAGACCTACAAGTTATGCATTGTAAACCGGATCTTTGGCCAGATGACAATGGAAAGTTTGCTCAAGCAGTGTACACAATGAATAAGCAAGGGAAGAAGTTATTTTTAAATACACTGAAAAATATTTGTGTGCCAGATGGCTACGCAAGTAATATTTCTCGGTGCATTGATGTTGATAATCTGAAAATAGTTGGAACATTGAAAAGTCATGACAATCATATACTTGTACAACAATTTCTCCCACTCGCTATGCGTGCAGGGCTTGATGATAAAGTAACTGCAGTATTACTTGAGTTATGTTCCTTTTTCCGACAAATATGTGGCAAAGCGTTGAGTGTTCCTGAGTTGGATAAACTGCAGATAAAAATTGTGCTCACTTTATGCAACATGGAAATGCTTTTCCCACCATCATTTTTCACAATAATGGTGCACTTGATTGTTCACTTGGTTGATGAAGCAAAACTTGGCGGTCCAGTGTATTACCGTTGGATGTATCCAATCGAAAGGTAATAATGGTTAATAATATTATTTTATGGTTCATAATATTAACATATATATGTTATATAACTATTGAACATATGGTGTTGTAGGTATTTGGGGGTACTTAAATCATATGTGCGCAACAAAGCGCAACCAGAGGGGTCTATTTCAGAGTGTTATATTGCGCAAGAAGCTATTACATTTTGTTCTCGATATTTAGATAACATCGAGACAATATGGAATCGTCCCAGACGAGTTGATGACGAACCCACCATTTCTCAACATCCAAATGCTCAAATTGCGGAATTATTTCCATACGTTGGGAAACCAGTTGGGGCTTTTACATGGTTTACATTAACATCCACTGAGAGATTACAGGCTCATCGACACGTTTTAATAAACTGCCCTGCAGTTGATTCTTATGTTCAGTGAGTATTATTAATCATATCTTTCTTACATTACTCAAATCAACATAGTGACGAAACTATTAATTCAAACATCTCAGGGAATTCAGGATTATTGCGAGGAGACAATTAAGGTCTAGAAGTAGGAATCCTATTGAGATAGACAAGATGGTGCACAGAGAGTTTAATCAATGGTTTACAAATCGAGTAAGTGAGGTCTCTATTTATTCAATGAATTTTATTTGATACAAACATTTGAGTAACTTTAATGTGGTTTTAGATCAACCGAGATCGTGACAAGCTTCAAGATCCGGACAAAAGTTTGCTCGTAGCTCTTGCGCAAGGACCAATTAATCAAGCAAAAAGATATACAGCATACAATGTCAATGGATATAAGTTCCGTACTTTGGATCGTGAGAGAGGATTAAACACACAAAATAGTGGAGTTTTCGGCACCTTTGGAACAAGGAGTTACTCGAGTAATAGTGATGTTAACATGCGGTATGGGGGTGTACCATATTATGGAAAATTGGTTGACATCATTGAGCTTAATTACCATGGAATATTTATGGTAACCTTGTTCAAATGTAAATGGGCAAACACGACTCATCCTAGAGGCATAAAAACTGATAAATTGGGTTTTACTTCTATCAATTTCACAAGACCCATACATACTGGGTTGCATGAAGACGATGAGCCATACATTAAAGCTTCTGAAGCACAAATGGTATTTTTTGTTAATGATCAAAAGGAAGACGGATGGTGTATACCAATACATTTGAAACCTAGAGACTTGTATGACATGGGCGATGCTGATGAAAATGTCATGGCCAATATTGAAGCTTATCCCACACAGAATTTGGATAATTTATTTCCTGATGAAGATACACATCTACGACTGAGTCGGGATGATGTAGATGATCCGAATGATATGCCATTCTCTAATATCAATGAACATCTTGAAGTTGATAACAACAATTAAGTTATTTATGCTTGGTAGTTTTTGGTAATCATTACTTTTATTTGTACTTATTTTGCTATTTTATTATTCTTTAATAATAGCTCAAATTGATTCATTGCCCATGTGAGTTGTTTGTAGGTATGCCGAGGACAAGACGACACGCCACTTCTAGCGATCCATTGAGACCGGTTGAGGATTCCGGCCGTTCCATTGGCCCAAGTACATCTCTGTCACCCCCACCAATTGATGCACAAGAACAGAATGAGACCCCAGTGCAACAACCAGCTGTTGAGACTACTGAGCCTGGAGTTATGAGGGGCCGTAAAAAAAGTTCAAGAATGTGGGATGTGGGTGTTAGAGGTGATTAGTATATATATATAATTTATATGTTATCTTTGAATGGAAGGTTTTCAAGTTTATATTTGATTATATGTTAAGATGATCACATATATGTTGATGTCTTATACATTTTTTCTCTATTTTATTTTTTTTTTACACATATATGTAGGTGAAAATGGGGAAATTAGGCAAAGGAAAATGCGAGCAATTGACATATTCTCTCTTCCTCTGGGGGACAAAATTGTTGTGGAATGGAATCATCGGGATCAGCCGGTTGATTTGTCTGGAGGAATTCTTGCTCAATTTTTAGGCCATCTTGCAAGTAATTGCCATGTATTTCCTCTTGGATATGAAAAGTGGCAAAAGATTCCAAATTCCTATAAAGATCATGCATGGAACGACATCATAAAGGTTAGAGATGTATTTTCAATCGATATTTCATGGTTTCAGTTATTTTGTATGTTCCTAATGTGTACTAATATGTTTATTCTTTTGTAGACTAAGTTGGAGGTTAATGACGAGGGACATAAGAATTATATTATGAAAAGCTTGGGGAAGAAATGGCGAGACCACCGGTACCATTTATACAATTCTATGAAATGTGATCCGGATGGTTCTCGTGAAGCTAATATTGCAAAGAAACCTCCAGAGATTCCTTTGGATCAGTGGGTTGCTTTTGTGGATTATAGAGCTCGCCCTGACACAAAGGTTAATTGCATAATAAAATTTACATGTTGCATTTTAGTTAGTAATTAACACTTTATTATTGTGCAGGCAAAAGCGGAACAGAATACCACGAATCGCACCCACCTAACAATGCCTCATACGTTAGGGGCAAAGTCACTTGCTCGACTGGAAAATGAGATGGTTCGTACCTTCAATTCAATAGGAGTTTTTAAGTATGTTTATAATTTATATACAACTTTCTTTCAAAATTAATTATATTTAATTTTGCAGGCAACTCAATTTAGTCGGCCTGTTACAAGAGTCAATTGTTTTTGTGCCACCACACCACATCGTCTGGGTCTTTTGTAAATGAAGAAGCAAGGCGTAATCATGTAAGATACAAAAGCTTTTTAAATTTTTTATGCTCGATGTTTGTATGATAATAAGTATTAAAAATTTTACAAATTTATTATACAGGAAGATCTACTTATTCGCAGTCAGAGCTCATCTGAAAATGAGGCATTTACAAGTATTTTCGGAAAAGACCACCCTGGTTATGTTCGAGGTATGGGACTTGGAGTTGTCCCAACCCAGGTGTATGGGTCATCGAGCAGCTCGAGTAGTAGACATGCTAGTGGTGTGGTTTCAGAAGCCGAACATAATGCCCTCAAGAGAAAGTTAGATAACTTAACTCAGGAATTCCAAGAGTTTAAAGAACAAGTAGCAGTTTTTATGACAAGGGAAAACCAAAATATGACACCTAATCAGGTTTTATTTTTTCACTTTCTATGTTAAAAGTTTTTCGTTTAATATATTGTTAATGTATGTTTTTATTTTATCGGAATTCATATTATCCTAACATTTGATATTGATTTCTTTTCAAATAGGAAAATGTGGGATCCCCTCAAAGGCGTTCATCACAGGGTAGTCAATCAGCTCATGGCGAAAACAATTCAATCCGTCATACATAGTGACAACGCGTAAGTTTTTTCATTGTACGCATTGTTTCTATATTTTCTCTGAACGCATTGTTTTGTGCTCTTTGAACAGAGCATCTGATGGACAGGAAGGTTTGAAGCTCACCTATGGGAGGACAAGCTCAGTAGTTTACCAATGTTAAATTTTCAGTAATTGTTGAACTGTTTTTTTCTTTTTTCTTTTCTCTAATGATGTGGGGAAGTTATCAACAGTGAAGTCCATTTTTGAGAAACAGGTGGCCTGCCATTGCATTGTTGAACTATTTGTTTTTTTTTTCTTTTCTCTAATGAATTATAGCAGGACTTGCATCTTCTTGTTATTTGTTGTCTCTGAGTGCGCATTGGGCTCTAAAAGAATTATTCTCTCATCATCATAGATTTCTTAATGCAATGTATTTCTACTAACTAATTTGAAGGGATGCAAGACAGGAGAGAACAATGGAGCCGAGAAGTTGGATGGATTGGGGAAGAGGAATGTCTTTCACAAGTGGCAGGAATGTATTTCTACTAACTTACCTATGTTTAAGTTGCTGCATGTTGTTGAATAGAATCTAATCATACCACCAATCTATATTTTCTCCGTTGCTAGCTCTAATCAGATTGTTAGATCTTCACATTGTAATTAATGAATTGCTTCTAAATATTCATGACTCTTCATATTCACCTATTTTTATTGGTGTTTATTTGTAGCCAAAACAAGGAGAGGATGGGTCTTATCCGGTAGACAGGACATCAACAATTAGTGGTGAGAAGCTTATGTCTTGTGATTTATATATGTTTTTTTTTTCTTTTCAGATTGTTGCTTGGATATGCTTATCCAACTTTTACATCACGTTCATATAAATGAGTATCCATAACTATTTCCCTTAGTTGTCATATAAATGGCATGGCTGTTTTTGGTAGATTATTTTGTGATTATTCAACCTCTTGTTTGTTGTAAAAGTCTTGATAATGTTTGTTTCCTCCTCTTGCTGCATGTTAGCATCATCATCACTTTACCTTTTTTGTGAGCCCTCAGCCTAATCTCAACATTGGATGTTTGATATAGTTTATTTTGTGATTTGCCATTTCTTTGAGTTGAAAGTTGTGGAAAGTGGAAACAATATACTGATATTTTACAGTAACTCAACCTGACTTGCAATGGTCTTGGGAAAGTGTTGAATTAATTGGACATTGTGCCTTATCAGAAATAATTGAAATGAGTATCATTTTTTATTTTTCTCTGGGCTTTCATCTTATTTTCTCCTACCAGTGATTGCTGCACTGTACATAACATGACATTGCATAGTAGAATGTATTCTAATTTTTCTGGTTCTAGAGAGAGTCCATGTTCTGACATATTTAAGTATTAATATATTGTTACTGCCATTGAAAACTTAATAATTCATAAAAATATTTATTACAATGTTTGCTTTGCAATCTTCACTACATAATAACAGGTATTTTGTTCCAAGAAAAAACAGACTTTTAAGTTTTCTATGATCATCGAGTAAAATTTTGTAAGCATGATGCCTTTTTCTTGAAAAAGCATGAAATCGCTCGGTTTATAATTGGTTATGTAAATGTTTTTATTTTTAATTTTTAATTATATTTTTTAGATTATGGACAAGCCTTTTTTGCTTTTTCACCATTACTCCAATCCAGGTCTCTCTCTAAAAAATGTCTCAACAACTCTTCATATATGAAAAGTGTAGTGTTTGTTCTTCTTGTCATCTGAACATTCATTTTGGGTTTATAAAACTGCAGGCATAGGATGGACGTCATGGAAGAAACGTTGGTTTATTCACACGGACATCTCTAGTCTTTTTTAGTAGTGATCCGGTAATTGTTGTGTTCATTTTCTTGTCATTTTTGGATCCTCAGATTCGATGTCTTTTTATTTTTTTGGTGTAAGTTTATTACTAGCATCATTTGCATATTCTCAGATAATGAAAGTCATTGTTACTTGGATATGACGTCTTTTTTTTTCCTGGTCATTGATTGCTTTTACATCATTTGCACTTAACTTGTCATGACTTTTACACCACGTTCTAGGTTTTTTTTTTCCTTCCTTTGCTAAACCGCAAATGGGAATTCAATGAAATGAATCCTTTTCTACAGTACTTTTTTTTCTAGTTCTTATGTGTTTCATGTTCATCCCCTTGACTATTCTACTTTTCCGGTTTTTAGTTCATTATGTCTGAATCTTATATCTTGTTTACAAGGTTTGCAATTATGACACACATACTTTACCACTATCGTGTCAAGAATGTGGGATGTGTATATCAGACTCGTGAAGGTTTGTGTTTTATTACTTTTATGTTTAACATATATCTGTGCCAACATAGAAGTGTCTTAATTTCTCTTATTTATCATAACTACAGTTGCAGAAGATAAAAAGGAGTTTTCATTCTATACATACATGCTGACCTTTTTCCTTAAGGATGCAAAAAAAAACTTGTTAACTTCCATTCCTTTTCTTTATTTTTGTTTTCCTTGAAACTATTATGAGTTTATTTTAGGCATTGTTATCAGCAAACTGAGGGACCCAAATAGCTAGTAGCAGGACATGAATAATCTATTATCTAAAAGAAGTCTTTAATTGGGGCAAAGTAGAGGAAAAGAAAACAAGAGGGACATCATTTCCTTGTGTTTTTTGAAATGAAGAAAATGTGAACTGAAAAAAAATTATTTCCTTTTCCTCCGATCATTTTCCATACTCTTTTCATTTTTTCTGATTTCATCCTTCACAAATTCCTTTGAAGAAAGCAAAGCAGGACTAGATTTTTTTTTGTTCTATTATTTTTGTTAGCCACTCACGACTTTTGGTGAAATTGTATATGCAAATACCGGGACATTGGTTTTCACCTCCTCCTTCAGGATGAGGTCCGGGCGTCTTATCTTCTTACCGTGTCCAAGTGAATACTTGACTCGAATGAAAATTTACAACCGCGGATCACACATGTGGCGAGAATCAATACCGACAATAATCGTGTGAAGTTTGTAAAACTTATGAAAAAGATCTAGGTGTTGAAATTAAGTCAATCTTATGGACTAATTTCTAGATTTTAGAACTAGAGGGATTGATTAAACCTGCTCCCACATGTTTGGATCTTAATTTTACTTCTTCCTTTTATGATAAATATGAACGAATCACTTTTTATTTAGTAGAGACATGCATTGTGAAGCATGAGCAAGAGATCGAGGATAAGTTGCAAAAATCGAGGTCTAAATCAGGGAAGAAGAGTAGAAGACCATGTGTTAAGTTTCAATTAAATGCAATCCAATGCTCGCTTCTTCTTTATTAGTGATTTGCGTGATGATTGATGTACCGATTTTGCTTTATGCTTTGTGTAGGGGAGTGGTTTGCATACAAAAGTTCTTTGGAGGGAATTTTACACCCCATATAGTTACCATTGTTGCGGGAGAGGTGATTAATTCTTCATATAATTGCTTTACAAGCTAATAGCTCAGAAGAACATGGCGCATGTGAGATTAATATATCTTTGCCTCTCTTCTTTTTCCATTTTCCAGGATGTTGCAGCCAGGATCTTTTCCTTTTCCCAAAAGGGCCCTAGAGCCATATGCATTCTCTCTGCCAATGGAGCCATTTCCAATGTTACTTTATGCCAGCCGGGTTCTTTCGGTGGTACTTAACTTATGAGGTTGGTTCGATCGAATGCCACTAATTGTACCATGTTATTTTTGATTTCATCATCACATGCTTACTTGATTATGATATAACCTTGAATTTGAAAGCAATGTTCGTGTCTGAGGTAACATAGTGTTTTTTGAGCTCAAGTATTTCTCTGTAGTACTTAGATTTTGCGAGTTTGTTGGAACAATAGAAGTTGGAGTTCTAAGTAACAAATTGGGGGCTCATCATTGTTTTTGCTCCTGTACACCATTTGCATGGTTACATCTTCGTGGATTACTGACTACCTCAAGTTTGAATGTGGTACAGGATCGCTTTGAGATATTATCGTTGGCGGGGGAGAGGAGCCATTTATGGTGTTCTCAAAATTTTTGTTTGAATTCTTCTGATACAAGAATATATAATTTGTATCAAAAGAGGAAAAAGAGTTTTGTAATTTGTATGAATAAATGAGAATATATTTTTGTAATAAATTTGTGAATTATTAATAATTTTTTTTAAAAAATTTGATTTGAATGGTGTATACAGGTTCAAAATTTATCTTATTGTATTAAAAAAATAAAAAATGTATAATTTAATATTAAAAAATATTTGCACTCACGGCGGTTAATAACCGCCGCAAATAATGATTTGTAAAATAAAAAAATAAAATAATACATTTAAAAATAGTAAGCAAATAGCGGCGGTTTATAACCGCCGCAAAAAGTATTAGCGACGGTTTTACAACCGCCGCAAAAAGCAAAGGCATTGAGCTCCATAAGTGAATTTAGCGGCGGTGCACGTGGCGGTTAATAACCGCCGCTAAATGCATACTCCGTTTAACGGCGGTTATACCGGCGGTTGATAAAAACCGCCGCTAAATGCAGTCGCGACGCTGAGATTTGCGGCCATTATTAAACCGCCACGTCATACATTTAGCGGCGGTTATAACCGCCGCTAAATGCTTTAAAAACCGCCGCAATATGCTCAATTTCTTGTAGTGTATTTTTACCCACGTGGCACCTATACATTAGGCAGTAGATATTTTTCTACCGCCTTAGAGGATATTTTAACCCACCGCCTTACTCCACCGCCTTTCCTAAACCGCCTCTAGGGTGCTATAAAAGGAGAACGGTAGTAGAAGAGAAAAAAGAAAAAGGATAACACCTCAAGATACAAAGAACTGTCTAATTCAAGACCCCTGACTCGAGCTTTCTGACTTAAGCATCGGAGTTAAATCCGGGCAGAAAGGCCCAATTCCGATCATTGCCCTCTCCTTTTTTACAGGTTCGTCAGAGGGTAATTCCGATCGGACATCAGGGTGTTCACTTCGTTCCCTGTTCATAAGCAGAAGTAAGCGTCCACACCAACTATAAATTTTAACCTTTTGTCGAAGGCTGAGGCCAGATCACAAGGCGACAGTAGCCAAGGTGTGAGGTGGACCAGTTTTTGGCATCAACAGCCATACCGTCTGGGGACCCTTACAAAAAGCCAAATGATTACTACCGTAAGGTCAAACGGATTCAAGAAAAAGGAGCACCAAGTAACCTCAAGAACCCGGAGAAGTCCGGCAAGCGTGAGGAGATTCCGTTGAATAATCCGCTGATCTTACCTCTATCGGAAAATCCTCCCGTCCCACCCCGAGAACCCATTCCGGAGTTTTACCTCAACGTACAGCAGCAGTTGGAACAGTTAACTCAAGCTGTTCATACTTTAGCTAACCCACCAGTCCCTCTCACATAAATTTCACCAAATGTGCCAACAATCCCACCAGCCAATTCCGAAAGCAGAGGGAGGACAAGGACCCACACTCAGGGAGACAGAAGAGAGAGAACCGCTTTCTCTGCTAGCTCGGAACCCCACTCCGTTCGACATCGAGAGCAAGTTGCTTCAAGAACTGAACAGCAAGCGAGAGCGGAGCGGACAAGGACCGAACAGAATAGCCCATCTATTCCAACGGTCGACAGAAGAACACAGCGACAGGATCTCTCGCGAGGAAACAAGAAGTCCGAACGACACGTTCTCAGCATGTCTTCGCCTTTTATCAAGGAAATATTGGAAGAGCAAGTTCCTGATAATTTCTGACCCCCTGCTATGGTTGCATACGAAGGCAGAACCTATCCGCCTCTGCCACCAAGTCTTTCCGATCAAGATGCTTCTCACAGAATTACCGACGCCAGATGTGCCGAAGCTTTTCCCTCCACCTTAGAGGGAAAAGCGCCAAGACCGGTTTGTCGATCTTCCTTCTAGCATAGTTCCTTCTTTTCAAATTCTAGCGGATCGCCTCCTAGCTTACTTTGCAAATTACTCAAAACAAAAGAAGACCCCATCTACCCCTTTGGCGCTGCTAAACAAATGTAGAGGGGAAACGCTCCAGTGCCTATTTAAATCGTTACATAGACGAGACAGCCTAACGCTATGGACCTCCTTCCGCGAACGGGTCAATGGACCTTTTAATGGAAGGATTGCTAAAATCCCCTTTTCGTTTTTCCCTCACCCTAGATCCACCAAAAACCATTCCCGCCCTTATGATCCATGCCCAAAAATACATCAATTCCGATGAGATCTACACGGGTTGGGAGGAAGAGGCCCGACGTGAACCGGTGGAAATTCAAAGAGAAAAAACCTACCAAAATGCCAACAGAAGACCTCCGAACATACGAAAGGAGGGAGAGTCACGCAGGTACAGTAAGGATGGAAATAGAGGTCTGGAAATCCCAACACGACCTCAACGGCATGTACCACAACCTAGAGAACCTTCAAAGGAAAAGAAAATCGTCAGATATGACCACCATACCCCACTAAATCAAACTAGAAGTCATATCCTTATGCAAATCAAAAGAGCAAAACTCCTAACATGGCCGAGCCCGCAAGAAATCCCGAACGGCAAAAGAACAAAGAAGAGATATTGTCGGGCTTCATTGATCTAAAGGACACGATACGGGAGAAGTGCACCCATTTGATGAACGCCATAGAAGATGTCGTTCGAAGAGGGCAACTGGAGCAATACATCAACCTTGAGACTCAAGAGGAACCTGACATTTCACAACCTGAAGAAGAAGAAGGAGAAATGGTGGGGTTCATTAGTGGTGGACCCGGTTGTGGCGGTGAAAGTTTGGCCTCTCGGAAAAGTTACACCCGAATGATAGGAGTTGCGCGGGAAACGGAAACACCTCAACGGAGGTCTCGACCTATGACTCCCATCATATTTTATGATAACGATGTCAGCAGAGTTCGTCACCCCCATGATGATGCTCTAGTCATTGCCATCATGGTTTCCAGTTTCTAAATGAAGAGAGTTCTGATAGACAGTGGAAGTTTAGTTGACATTCTCTTTTGGAGTGCTTTCGAGAGAATGAGATATGATGCAGATAACTTGCTCCCCGTAAAATCATCCTTAGTAGGATTTTTCGGAGGAGTTATACAGCTAGAAGGAATGATCTCCTTGCCGGTTATGGTGGGAAAATCGCCAAGATCATCAACAGTAACGACAAACTTTACGGTTGTATGCGTTGTACTTCGAAGCTACTAACGCTATTCTTGGTAGGCCAACCCTCAACGCCTTGAAGTCAGTAATTTCTACCTACCATCTTCTCTTAAAATTTCCAACCGAAAGTGGCAAATGAGAAGTAAGAGGAGACCAACCTCTAGCAGCAAAGGTGCTATATTGCAACCCTTAAAGGAAAAGTCGTAAACAGGGGCAAAACAAATGTTTCGGAAGCCATGCTAGTCAATAGAATAGCCGAGCAGGAAGAAGAGGAATTCCGGCCAATACCCGTTGAAGAGTTGCTTACAGTTCCTCTAGATACAACCAGGATGGAACGTACGGTATGAATTGGTGCGAATTTAACAAGAGTACAACGAGAAAATCTCATGGTGGTACTAAGGACAAATTCTGACCTTTTCGCCTGGTCACCAGAAGATATGCCAGGTGTAAAACGCAACGTTATCGAACACCGCCTCAACATAGACCAATCATTCAAGCCTATCAAGCGTAAAAGCGAAATGCGCACCAATAAGGCCGGAAGGAAGCGAAGCGTAAGAAGAAGTATCAACCCTCTTGGAAAGTTTGGATTTATCCGAGAGGTGAACTATCCCGTGGCTAGCTAATGTGGTTCTTGTAAAAGCCGTCACGGAAAATGGAGAATGTGCGTAGATTTTACGGACCTAAATAAAGCTTGTCCAAAGGATTCGTTCCCCCTGCCTTCTATCGATGGTTTAGTTGATTCTACGACGGGGCATGAGATGTTGAGTTTTCTAGACGCCTTCTCAGGCTATAATCAAATCCGAATAGCCGAAAAGGACGAGGGAAAAACATCCTTCATTACGAGCACTGGGACTTATTGCTATAAAGTAATGCCGTTCGGATTAAAGAACGTAGGAGCTACCTTCTAGACACTTATAAATACAGCCTTCAAAGAACAAATCGGCAGAAACGTTGAAGCTTACGTGGATGATATTTTGGTAAAAAGGCAAAAAACCGACGAACATCTACCGGATTTACAGGAGGCCTTTCTATCCCTTCGGACATACAACATGCGCTTAAATCCGAATAAGTGTTCTTTCGGTGTTCGCTCAGGGAAATTTCTGAGGTTTGTATTGACACAAAGAGGAATAGAGGCAAATCCGGAAAAATCGAGCCATTCTTGATATGGGGTCACCCAAAACTCTTCAAGAAATACTGTGACTTTAATCTGACGTCAAGGCGGCTCTGGGAAGGTTCATTTCTAAAGCTGGCGAGAAGAACCTCCCACTTTTTCAAGCCTTACAAAAAGCGCCAAAAATGGAGTGGACAGAAGAATGTGAGAAAGCCTTTCAAGGACTTAAATATTATCTCCGATCGCCTCAACTGTTAGCTAAGCCGCAGGTAGGAGAAGAGCTCTACATCTACCTGGCCGTTGCTCCTCGAGCGGTCAGCGCTGTTCTCTTAAGAGAAGACAAGGGAGTTCAGAAACCAGTTTATTACACCAGTAAAATCCTTAACGACGTAGAGTCAAGGTATCTGCCTGTTGAAAAGTTGGCCTTCTCCCTCATCACATCCGCACGAAAATTGAGGCCTTATTTCCAAGCACACAAAGTCACTGTACTAACCGATCAACCACTAAGGCAAGTTCACCATAAACCTGAAAGTTTCGGACGTCTAGCCAAGTGGGTAATAGAATTGGGTGAGTTCGATCTCACTTATAAACCCCGAACGGCCATCAAGGCTCAAGTGCTAGCGGACTTTATAGCATAGTTAACCATGGCCACAAGTGGAGATGAGATCCCATCAGCAAATCCAGAAGAAAACCCTAGCATCCCATGGCTCCTATATGTCGATGGATCAGCGACGGAAGAAAAGTCAGGAGCCGGTTTCGTCCTTTATTCTCCCTCTAAGTGGAAGATGGCAACGATACTCAAGTTCCAATTTCGAGCAACGAATAATGAGGCTGAATACGAAGCCCTAATCGCAGGATTACACTTGGCCAGGGGGCTCGGAATTCAGAACCTGCATGTGTATTCCGACTCACAGTTGGTCGTAAACTACACCTTGGGTAGGTTCAAAGCAAAAGAGGAAAACATGGTTATGTACCAAGCTGTGGTAAAGAAGATAGTTTCATACTTCGTTCAATTCCAGATTGAAAAAATCGGTCGAGCACAAAATGAAGAAGCAGACGCCTTATCTAAAAGGGCCACAACTTCCAACGGAAATACAGAATCCTCTTTTAACCTACAGTACCTTCCCACAAGGACTATTGAAAGGCTCGAAGAGGAAGTACAAAATACGGCGGAAGAGATGAGTTGGATTGATCCCATTAGAAACTACCTGCAAGATGGACCTCCACCATCCAACGAAATGGAAGCCAGACGAATTTCGTATAGATCTGCGCAGTACACCATTATTGGCGAAAACTTATACAAAAAGTCCTATACACAACCCTTCTTACGGTGCGTACGTCCCAAAGAAGCCAACTATATTCTGCAAGAAATTCACGAGGGCATCGGAGGAGGCCATATAGGAGGCAAAGCCTTGAGTTACAAAGTCCTGCGACAAGGCTACTATTGGCCAACATTAACTCAAGATGCAGTGGCATTCACGTAAGTGTGGCCGCCATAGCGGCATTCTAAGATCCAAAGACGACCGCCTACGCTGCTTACACATTATCAGCCCTCGACCATTTGCTATCTGGGGGGTTGATCTTCTAGGACCATTTCCTACTTCAACTCGACAGATGAAATTTCTAATAGTTGCTATAGACTACTTCACCAAATGGGTAGAGGTCGAGCCCTTGGCCAAGATCAGGAAAAAAGCGTGTCAAGGATTCTTATGGCGAACGGTTATACAATGATTCGAATTCCAGTCTCCTTCATCTCCGATAATGGGCGACAATTTGATAACAAGGCTTTCAAAAGTTTATGCTCCGAGCTCGGAATCGAATCCAGGTTGACTTCTGTAACACATCCTCAAGCCAACGGCCAGGTAGAGGTTACCAACCGTACCTTGCTCCAAGCTCTGAAAACCCGGGTGCCCAAAAATGGAACCAATTGGGTAGAAGAAATTCCGAGCGCCCTTTGGGCCTACAGGACGACTGCAAGAACTCCCACAGGAGAAAGCCCGTTTTCCCTCACTTATGGGGCCGAAGCCGTCACCCCCGCAGAAATAAGAATGCCTACCTTACGGACACAACAGACTTTCTCATCAGAGGAAAACAAGAAAAATCTCCGAGCAGAACTTGATTTGCTCGACGAACGAAGAGAAGCTGCGGAAACAAGAGCAGCTATCTATCGCCAAAGAGTAAAAAGGTTCTACGACACAAAGGTGAAAAGAGTCTTCTTCCAAATCGGTGATTTGGTCCTAAGAGAAAATGAATTTCAAGGAAATAAAAGCCGAACGGGGAAGCTAACTCCTAACTGGGAAGGCCCTTACGCCATCCAAAGAATTGTCTGAACGGGCACTTACTACCTAGTGAATATTGACGGAAAAACACTCAAACGTCTATTCCATGCTGAACGCTTACGACGCTACTATCAGTAAATTCCGTAGCTATCTCTTAAAGTCTCATGGAATAAAGCTCAAGTCTTTCCCATTCTACAAAAATGAGGTGAAATTCCCATTCTACAAAAATGCGGTGAAATTCCCATTCTAACAAAAATGTGGTGAAAATCCCATTCCTAAGAGATAAGTCGGAATTATCCTATAAGGATAAGCGACAACTCTCATCCAAAAACAAGGGGCAAAAATCTCGATCGAAATATGAGGCAACAATCTCATTTACGAAGATGAGTGGTCCCATGACTAGGCTAAGAAGAAAAGAACTCGCTACGAAGCTTATCTTACAAACCAAACAAAGAAGGAAAGACTTTACGAAGGACTTCACAAACACTTCTTTCTTACATGGTTAGAGCAGCCATTACTCGGGAATAAATCTTCACCAAAATAAAGGTTTGCATTTCATTCATATGAATAGAAGATACATTCCAAATGACTAAAGATTTACAAGAACAGTTCACAAAAATGCTAAAATATCCCTAAGAACTAGGACCCTCGTGGTACCTGACCAAAGGAACTTGAGTTGAAGGCTGAGGGAGGGCGAAAGCCTCTGGGGTCTTAATAAGTTGTTGCTCTTTTTAGGTCCATGTAAGTCTTTAGGACCCCAAACAAGCCTCATGGATGCACTTCGCCGGAGGGACGCAGTGACCCACCTGGCACCACTTCACCTAATATATGCGGGTGGCGCCTTCCTTAGCTTTCCCTCTAAGGGCAACCTCCTTCTCTAGTTTATCCGCCGCTTCTATTAAATCCTTAATTTCTTGCGAAGTCAAATTTAGGAGCTTTCTAGGAGGAAGCTAAGTCTTCCTTGAGTGTGTCGCTTCTCCCCTTTACTTCCGCCAACTTCGGCTTTTGAACGGTGGCAAACTCACGGGCCTTCATCTTTAAGTCCCATCGACTGCGGCCGCTCATCCCCGAGTAGATTTAAGTTCCTTCTTCAAACCGCTGGATTCATTTTGTAACTGCTTGATATTCTCCTCAGTGAAGAAGAGAACCCTTGGAAATAGATAACCGGGCCGCTTAGATCGCTTTTTCTCCTTTTCCATGGTAGCTACCGCTGTACCGCCGGGCTTTATCGCTCAAGGGCCCGGATAGCCTCAAGTCGCTCTTTCTCCTTTTCTTCTAAGGCCACCACCCTAGAGCTTAGGCTGGGCATGTATACGCCGCACGCTGCTTCCATCTTTGCCAAATCTTCTTGGCAAAGATTACCAACTCGATCCACCCAAAGCGCTAAATTCTTACAAAATAATAGATAAGTCATCGACGCGTTAACATCAAACCAGAAAAGAACTAGAAGGTAAAATAAGAATAGTTCTTACCAACACGACCTAACGGAATAATTGAGAGGTGGCCTCTTCCCTTCGACTCCACGTAGTTTTAGACGCAGAGTCGCTCGGGTCTCATGGCCATCAAAACAGTCTTTGTAGCAGCGACATCCCGAAAAGGGACATCTTCGGAGGGCATCTCCTTCCCTTGGGGTGCCGATCCCCTTAAAACCGAATCCGCTACCCTTAATTTGTCCAGGAGAGCCGCTTCTCCTGCCTCCGCCTGTAAAATAGACCCTAGGTTCAAGATTCTGAACGAAGCATACCCATAGAAAATGTATACATCAGGATTCTCACCTCCATAAGAAGGATATCCTCCGGCCGACTGGAGGAATGACCTTCAGAAATTGGAGACAAGGCCGGGCGGACTTCTTCCGCACAGACTTCTCCTGGAGGCACCTCCGCTTGTTCTCCCACAATTTCGGGACCCGATGCATCCTCGAAATTCTTTCTCTTTGTCCTCTTCTCCCGTGAGGACCCTGCATTAAGATCGCTTTTGACCCTCTTCTTGGAAGAGTCAACTTCTTTTCTCTTCCTCTTCCTCTTTTCCTCCTTGGAGGTATCAAATACCGCGCTTAGACTACCGCCTCCTTCTTCTTCCACCCATGAGGCAAAGGCGGGTGAACTTCACCTTCAAAAGAAGCCAAAAGGCCCTTTAACATAGCTTCAGTCCTCGCCCTCCATCGGATTTTCTCGCCAAGGAGAATTCAAGCAAGTTAGCTATCACAGCTTACAAGTTAAGCTAAATCGAAACACGAGTAAGTCCTACCGCATTAACACTATTAAACGACATTTAACAAGATTTTCTTTTGTCAAGAACTCATCCATATACACTTTGGATAGCCCCGTCATCGCCTTAAGAAGAACCTCCTCTTCTTTCGTCATTTCCTCACAGGCAATATCAGTTCGGGGAACCTCCCACTTGGTTTGGACATCCCAATCAGACTTACTTTTAACAAAGAAAAATTTACTCTTCCATCGCTTAATGGAAGAGGGAACTTTCCCTAAAAACTTCCTCCTAGAACGAGCCGAAAAGTAATACCAGTCGGCATTGGACTCTAAGCATAGACTAAATAACATACGGAACCAACGAACAGTCGGATTTACTCCGTAATTCTTGAAAACAACTACAAAATCGTTCAGTAACCTCAAAGAATTCGGGGTCAACTACGAAGGACATAGGTGATATTCCTCTAGGATCGCCTGGGCAAAGTTAGAAAAGGGAAGCCTAAGGCCGCCCGATAGCGCATCCTGATAGATGGCTATCTCCCTTCCCTCGAGAACTCGCCTCTCCCTGCAACAGTGGAACCCTAACCTCGAACAGAGAGGGGTCTATCTCATATCTTTCCACCAGGCTATCTACATCCTTTTGCCTAAGAAGACTTATAAACGTACCCGACCCCCTACCCATTGCCCTAGACGCAGGATGAATTCACGGACCTTGAACTAGAACATCCCTAGGCTCTCCTGGAGCCGCACCAGAAATCACGAGGTTGGACGGTGAAAGGATCAGAGGCCCATGAGAAGAACTAGAGGAAGAACTAGAGGAAGAAGATGTCGCACTAGCCATTACCTTAGAAGGAAAAAAAAGACAAGAAAAAGACACAGAAAGCTTAAACCAAAGTTCGCCGCAGAAGAAGAAGTATTAGGAAGAAGACGACACGCTTCCACTTTCAAGATAAAACCTTTTTCTTTCCTGTACAATTCCGCTTATAAGCAAAGAAGATGGATCCTTCACCGTTGGATCACAGAGCCACACTACCATCGAACCGTCGAACCAAAAGCCCTCGAAACGTGACCGTCCAAATAACCATCATTACACCTCCTCAAACAGTTCAAAATTCCGTCCACGTTAGCACACCAAACGCCGCCTGACACACATAGAAAATCACGCTCATCACCCATCATGATGTTGACAAACGCGCACCCCGCGCACGTCGCACCACTATCTCCCTTTAAAGCCAAATAGTAGAAGGGATAGGTGCCTTCTCAGGACTTTAAAGCAAAATAGTAGAAGGGACACGTGTCTTCTCAGGGAACAATGAGCGTCACATGGGAAGTGGAGCCTGTGCTGTAGAAGACAAGGCACACACTCCAACATAGGATCATCAGTGATGGCCTCATAAAAACACCAAAGAATTTAGAAGCAAAACGACAAATGATCATTTATTCATGTTACAGAACGATCAAAAAACAAACAAACAAACAAACAAAACAAACAGCATAGCAAACCCTAAACATGTTTTCCGACGGACTCCCCTAGCTAAACATCCGCGGACCCATCAGAAGACACGCACGGATAAGACTAAGAAGAGACGTACGTACTTCCGCAACCATCATCATCCTCATTATTATTGGGGGAACCTGGTTCGGTGCGGGGGCAAAGGTGGGGGCCCACCTCTCTACGGCGGGAGTCATCTCCAAACATCTCAACTTCTAAACGCATACCCCTTGCATAAGTAAAAATTAAGAGGTCCCCCGCCTCCACGTCTTGATCAACATAGAAAGCTTCCCACCCTGCATCGATGCTCATCTCGCCCACACCCCGCCAATCATCGTAATAGACGGCCATACACGTACCGCTGGACTTACCAAATGGATCACTCCAAATCGTAATCGATAGATGCTCGTAAAAAGAACTGAGAATTCGTAAGTGTCGAGAACACTGAGAAAAAGTAAACAATTTATAAAAAGACAAGGGTTGAACCATGATGCAAAGACAAAAGTTTTACAAAAGACTTCTGGCCAAACACACTATCCATACAAGCCCTTAAATAGAAGAACCTATCGACACTATAGGCGAGAATTTCGGAAAAATCTACCTCGATAACAGAGAAAGGATAACACAGTAAACGTCGGTCGCCTATTAAGACACATGTACTTTAGACGTCGTAGACATAGACAGAGCCTACGCCTACATAGACATGGTGAAAGATACTTGTTCTCGAACCAAGCGAAACGTGCGATTAGCTCACCCCTCGCTCAGATTTTTCGAACAAGTACACTTTCTGGGGACTAGTGTTACGGATATATTTGGTAAGACACGTGTCATTAACCTAAAGGACCACCTGTCACACACAAGACCGTGTCTCTTTGGCCACATGGCAATATTCACACAATTCCGTTCGGCAAACATTATGAGGATGCAATCTTACAAACAAGTCCGTTGGAATTATAGCAACCCTCTTATACAAGACGTGAGGTGGAAAGAGAGAAATAAATATCTAACACCTCTACAGTGGGTAGGCCTTATCAACCCACTATAGTAGCCAGATATTTACTCTATTTTTACCCACGTGGCACCTATACATTAGGCAGTAGATATTTTTCTACCGCCTTAGAGGATATTTTAACCCGCCGCCTTACTCCACCGCCTTTCCTAAACCGCCTCTAGGGTGCTATAAAAGGAGAACGGTAGTAGAAGAGAAAAAAGAAAAAGGATAAGAAAACCTCAAGATACAAAGAACCGTCTAATTCAAGACCCCTGACTCGAGCTTTCTGACTTAAGCATCGGAGTTAAATCTGGGCAGAAAGGCCCAATTCCGATCATTGCCCTCTCCTTTTTATGTGTTCGGCCAATGGGTAATTCCGATCGGACTTCCAGGGTGTTCACTTCGTTCCCTGTTCATAAGCAGAAGTAAGCGTCCACACCAACTATAAATTTTAACCGTTTGTCGACGCCTGAGGCCAGATCACAAGGCGACAGTAGCCAAGGTGTGAGGTGGACCAGTTTTTGGCATCAACACCATTTATGTGGTAATGTTTACCAACATGGTAAAGTGTTACCACCTATTTTGATTCCCGATAATGTGAAAACATTACTGCTAACCAAGCAACCCCTTAAAGTTTTATGACCATTAAATTCTAATTGCATGTTACCTGCTCCGTTATAGCCTTGCCCACATATCCTTGACATAATTAAATTATACTTAGAGAACACTGCCTCAATAGCTGCTTTAGGGGATAAAGCAATCGTGTCACTGACATGTACTAAACCATGGAAACGTTCAAATACATACCTCTTGGAATCCATATAGCGCAAAGCAATAGCTACTTGTTCTTTGACTGAAATATCCTGAATTTCATCAAGTAAAATGGGAAAAAAAAAATCCATCACCAAGATCTTTCATGATAGCATTGGTACTATCAATTTTGAATTTCCAGGTGCATTTTTTTCCAAGACAACACTTTTGATTGTAACATAAGAGAAACCAAATACAATTAAGTGTCACAGTTAAGCAAACTTTATAATTTTCTCATGCTTGATTGGATTGCATTCATCAACAAATTGGATATGTTGCTTTTGATTTAACAAATCTTGACATCTCTTCCATGCTTGGTATTGAGCACAATTTGGATGTCCAACATGAATATCAAATCTTTCTTTCTTTTTTCCCATTTGTGAACACTTCTAACACAAGGAATCACAACTTGCTTGCTATCCAATATCAGGTCTATAAAGATAACAACAAAAGCAAAATTCTGCATCCTTCCCTATACTATATTCCAACAAATTACTATAACTTTTGGACCATAAAGGATTAAAATGACGTAGTGCATTACCATTACCAGTTTTTCTTTGTGGAAAATTTTGCGTGTAAGGTTGACAAGGGCCTTTCTGCAAATAAGCCCTTCGATCCTTATCTCTCTCATTGTGGTGATAGTCCGAAATTTTTTTTCTTAATACGGGATCCGAAGGAAAATTATCTATGTTTAGTTTAGCACGATCTTTCTTTCCATAAGGTTGAGTGTCACTAGTATTGATACTAGATAGTTTCTGCAAAATTGTCTTCCTCTTGATAAGATATTTGTCCATATGATGCGTGGATGTTATCTTCGAAAGTGTCAAAGAAAACAACATTATGAAACAAGAGATAACTACGGCAAAGAAAACATGCACAAAATTTAAAAATAAAAAAAAAACAATACAGACTTGCAGGTTGCATCAGCCGAATGGTGAGGAAGCTCTCTCATTTGCACCTCTGGGCTCCAAATCCGTGTGAGAAATGATTTGCAAAGACAAAGGAGAGAGCTAGATAAATTGAGAAAAGGGATGAACTCGCACTTGCAAGATAGGGTTAGAAAATGAGAAATTGGAAAGGGAATTAAAATTTTAAATTATATTTTTTTTTCATATAAGTCCTTGGATAAGTTTTTAAATGCTTTTGTATAGATTTTATTTTTTAGTTTTAGTGCGGGCAAATTGAAAAGGTAAAAAAATTTGAAATACTATCTAATGAATTTCTAAAATTAGAGTGGGGGCAGTTGCCCCCACTACCCCAATGCTAGATCTGTCCTTGGAGATAAGTACAACAAGAAAGGTCTCTAACATCGAGATGATAGCGGTCGACCCCAAGAAGAAAGATAAGAGGAGGGCAAGTGAGCAAAGGGAGGTACTTGATGATTGAACTATGGATTCTTCTTCTCCACCTCCAAATACAATTTCTCGTGTTAACTTCGTCGTCGGAGCTATACCAAAACACTATGCTAGCCCAGTTCAGCACCTTTTCCATGTTTAGGTTCACCGACAAACCATAAGACCTCTTGTTTTATTCTTTGGCTTCTGCCGAAGTCTTCTACGAATATAAATCTCATTAATTGACCAAGGACCTTTACTTATCTATCTCTCAGAGAGATCAGTTTTTGCCTCAACAGTTTAGCGCCGTCTATGGGACCTTTGAACAAGAAGCCTTGCAACCATAAGAATATCGAAGCGGAACCAAGGACAAGAGATGGAAAGTGATGGGGTACTGAGATCAATGAAGATCAATGAGTTAGAGAAACTCTTTCAAACCAGTCTTATGATAGAGATGCTCAGGGGAAGCGCTATCAAGCCCTTGAGCAGATCGAGGACTTGACCTGAGCTCACCATGTGGTAGAACGCCAAGTTTTTCAGGGTCCATTACAACGGAGTGCCCTTTCAACTCATTCACATAGTAGGGGGAGATATAATGCTCATATCCCCAGGTTAGAATGAAAGCCCAAAGAAGGGAAGAGAAGGATGATCGTTTCATCAGGAAGCTCAGAGATGCCCTAGGTTCAGCATTGACCTGAAACCCCTCCAGGCGCTCGATACTACACACCTTCCTACGCAGGAAGGGTCTATACAAGGCACGTGCCTCAGATAATCTCCCATTCATCTAGGAAATCTTGGAAGCACCTATCCCCAACAACTTCCATGCATCCTCCATGCCCACTAATGATGGCACTTTTGACCCGGTCGACCATCTGGGAGCTTTCAACATGAAGATGGTGATCTACGGAACCACTGACATCCTCGTGTATCTGGTTTCCCTGACAATGTTGCGCGGAGCAATCAGGCTTGGGTCAATGGGCTCCCTTCCTGTACTGTTTGTTCCTTCAAGGACTTAACTGATCTCTTCCTTAAACATTTCATCATCAAAAAATTACAAAGGAAGAGTTCTGCTACCTTAGTTAAGTATGTCTGCCATTTCAACGCAGAGATATTAGACATTACCATCTTTAGTCCTGTTCTCACGGTCAAAGCCCTTATGGAGAGGCTCCTTGACCCGGCTTTCCAATTCTCCCTCACCAAAAGACAAACAGAGGATTTGTCTGACCTCCTAGCCTAGGTAGAGAAATACATTAACTTGGAGGAAATCTATGCGCTGCAAGGAGGAGTCCCTGCAAAAGGAGAAGTCCCTGCGAAAGGATGATTCTTAGCTTGAAGCCTCTAGGAAAACTATGGAGGGAGGAGCCCAAGTGAGAAACACCCATAAGAGGACCAAACTCGGATCGTAGACTACCTCCTCGAGCCAAGCAGCCTAGACTTTAACGTCGAAAGGCTCAGAAGGTCGAGGAGTTAGTGAGATACCGAGACTAGAGGAGCAAGTGAGATACCGAGACTAGGCTAGTCTAACCTCTACCCAAGAACAAATCTTGATTTAGGCCCAAGATCATAAGGTCATAATGTAGCCTACAGTAATGAAGAGCCCGATATCTCGAAGAAGCAGCAAGAAGTACTGCTATTTCCCAAGAGACCGAGGCTATGACACCGAGGATTGCATCTAGCTGAAGAATGTGATCGAGGACCTCGTTCGACCGAGGTTACCTCGGACAGTACCTCTGCCGAGACCTGGGTGAAGAAGGAATGGTTTCCCTGAAGCACAACCAGCCCACTGCGAGGATCATTCAATTCATAGGCGGTGGGCCATGTTGTGGTTGAGAGAGTATGACATCTCAAAAGAGCCACACTCGGATAATTGATTAGGGCAGTCAATCTCGGAGGAAGCTACGAGCTGTACAACAATTACCATCTTCGATGAAGACCTGGGGAAATATGGTACCCGTATGATGATGCTCTGGTCGTGTTCGTCACCCTCTCTAACTTCAACACAAGGATAATCCTTGTCGATAGTGAAAGCTTGGTCGACGTGATATTTTTGGATGCCTTTGAGAAGATGAAGCTCGGAGTAGAGCAGTTACAGTTATAGCTTGTGAAATCTCCTCTTGTATAGTTCTCGGGAGAAAAGATGAAGCCCGAGAGAGTGGTAACACTCCACAGTACAGTGGGAATGTCACGCCGACTATCAACAGTAATGGGGAACTTCCTCGTCATCCACTAAATGTCAAGCTGCAATGTAATTCTTAGAAGGCCGATTCTCAATACTCTAAGGGCAGTCGTCTCCACTTATCATCCTCTAATGAAATTCCTTTCTAAGAATGGTTGCTGGGAGCTAAGGTGGGATCAACCGATGGATTGGGAGTGCTATGCCGCCCTCCTCAAGGGTAAAGCCAAGGGTTAGGAAACATTGATTGTTGAAGCGTTATATGAGGTCGAGGATGAGCGGGAGCTGAGGGCAACCCCAGTTGACAAGCTAGTTACAATACCATTTGCTGAGGTCCAGCCAGACTACACAATCCAAGTCGGAGCCAAGCTGCAAGATGAGAAACAAGAAGAGAGAATGTCACTCCTGCGAGGCAACTATGATCTCCACGGTGGTCTCCAAAAGTTATACCAAGAGTGTGTTGAAGCTCCAAAGTGCCATCTTAGCGTAGTACCTACTTGCAAGCTAGTCGTCTAGAAATAACAAAGCTTCTCACCGAAATGATAGAAGGCTACAGAAGCCCCTTAAGGCAATGTTTATCAAGGAAGTCAGTTGAAAAGTATTCAATTGATCATGTTTTTATGACAATTCCTTGTACATTTTTCATGAGATTTTGAGTAATTCTTGCCCATTGATACTTTATTAGTGTTAATTCTTATTTTCAGGACACCAGAGAGCTTCGAGGGCAAAATAGGAGCTTCACAGATCAAATCAATGCTGATCTCAATTTTACTGAAGCCATAAGGGTTACCTTACGGCTGTAAGCGCCCATATGAGGTAAACCTACGGGCATGCTTATGCCCGTAAGCACTCGTATGAAGACTCTGAGCACACTCCTCTCCAACATACAGAGAGCTACGCGGGCAACCACATTGCCATATCATCAACTATGTAACCTAGGGAAAGGTTTACGGGCATGCATACGCCCATATGCCTCGCACTTAGATGCGAGTTAACCCAATCTGATGCTGATTTCAGTCCGGATTTGACTTATTGGGTTAGTAATCATGTGGATTAACCTGAACACTATAAATAGTCGATTTAGGGTTTAGAGAAGAGGGCCTTTTGGAACCTTAAACTTCATCATCCACTTAGAGGCTCCCAACCTACTCTCTACCAAGGAGATTATGGTATCAGTGAAGACTTTGGAGCAAAGAGAGGAAGGCAAGCATTGAAGGGATATCGCCAACGGTTATCGCCAACGGTCATTGCAAACGGTGAGGGAAGAGTGTTTCTTATTATGTTTCTTTTCTTTTCCCCTGAGATTGTGTTGGATTTGTGTTCCCCTTTAATGGGGAACTAACTTGTTAGATAATTGGTCATGATGAACCTCCGGATTTATGTTTAATTTTGCTTGTGTGGATTTCTGTAATTGAATGAATGATTTAATGATTGAGAACCTATTGAACGTATTGTATGGTATTGATGCTTTACGTTGCGACAACCCTAAGTGTCAATTTAGATTTATAGAAATTGTAGACAATAACGCTCCCTCTATGTAACCCTAGATCTCCTTCAATAGGTGGGAGTTATGAGCATGCCGAGAGATCCAGTGTTTAGGTGAGAGACTCTTTAAGATTGATTATTCCCACAACTCTTCTAAGATTATGTGTTCCCTAGAAATACTCAAGAGCGTAAATTAGTAACTCGCCTCGAAAGAGGGTGTGAAAGCGTAGTAGGAATTCTTGGTCCATTCCTCACATTCATTAATACGGTATCCATACTTGCCCTATTCTATAAATCTCTGGAGGGGATTCATTACCCGAGTATCTCCCTTCTTTGATTGGTCACCATAACTATTTCATCAAGTGTTCTTAAGCCAGTTTCCTTTCAAGTAATTATATTAGAAAACCAACAACCTTTGAATAGGTTGGGTAGAATACGATTAGAAATTTGTAGTGGTCTAGGTCTCTGTGGGTTCGATATCCGACTTCTATAGTCTACTTTATTACTTGATACGACCCGTGAAATTGAAGTAATAGCATAAGCATAACACACACCTCAAGTTTTTGGTGCCGTTTCAAGGGACCTTTAGGTCACTAAGAATACTAAGATTCTGTTAGTTAGTCATAGTTTTATGTTTTTATTATTTTCTTTCATTCATTTCATTTCTATCAAATCCGATCATTCACATTATTGACTCTCTATTATCTTCGCTGTGAATCATCCAGAGGGGACACATCACAGCCTCGAAATAGAATGATGCAACATTTAACATTAAACGAGTTGCTTAAGAGGGAACAACTTTAGATGAAGCAATTTGAGCAAGCCTATCAGAATTCCCTAACCACAAACTGCTCTAGTAAGGAAGCTTGCACAACGTACTTCTCGTATTGTTGGGAGGAGTGCTAGAACATAGGACGTCAGGAGTATCATCCACCCCAGAAAGATCGAACCTGGCAGCATGTGTTTAATGATTTCCTCAATCAGGGGCAAGAATACTCCCAACAGCTCGACAGTATGAACCATGGTCAAACCTTAACCGCACAACCACTGCCATTAGATCCTCTTGATATTAACATATAGGACAAAACACTGGAAAGGATTTATCGAATCAACTTTTCCTCCATATATGACGCAGGCAATGGAGAACAACACCAACTTTTGTTTACTCATGGGAGAGCCAAGGAGAAATCGAATATAAGTGTCATGAAGAATCTTAACTGTATAGTGCCACCAACCAGTAAAGAGGAAGATTCTGGATCTGATAAAAGTTTAGAGGATCAAGATTTCAACAAAACATCCCAAGAGAAAGATGAGAAAGAAAGGTCCTCAGTTCTAGAACCCAAGAACTAGAGTTAAAAAAAAAATTTAACGAAGCATCTTGAATATGCATTTCTGGGGGACAATTCAAAATTGCTCGTAATTATTGCCGCATATTTACACCCCAAATAAAAGGAGAAGTTGTTACAAGTCCTAAAAAGGCATAAAAAGGCGATAGCGTGGAAGATTACAGATATTAAAGGGATAGATCCGTCGCTCTTCACCCACAAGATTTTAATGGAAGAAAGTACAAACCATCAATTTAACCCCAAAGGAGACTTAATTCAAACATAAAGGAGGTAGTTAAAACCGACGTAATTAAACTCCTTGATGGTGGGGTCATCTATCCTATTTCAAATAGTGCATGGGTGAGTCTAGTACAAGTAGTCCCCAAGAAAGGTGGGATGACTGTCATAACAAATGAAAATAATAAGCTCGTTCTAACAAGAATAGTAACAGGATGGCGCGTCTGCATTGATTATAGGAAACATAATGACGCGAATAGAAAGGACCACTTCCCATTACCCTTTGTCGACCAAATGCTTGCTTGATTAGCCGGACATTCATACTACTGCTTTCTGGATGAATTTTTGGGGTATTTCCAAATCCCTATCACTCCAGAAGATCAAAAGTTGTCCCTATAGTACTTTCGCATACCGTCATATGCCTTTCGGCTTATGCAATACACCTGCCACTTTCCAGAGATGTATGCTCACTATTTTTGAAGACTTTGTGGGCAACATCATAGAAGTATTCATGGATAATTTCTCCATCTTCGGTGGCTCGTTCGATTTATGTCTGCACAGTCTAGAGAAAGTATTAGCCAGGTGTGAAGAAACCAACTTTGTATTGAGCTGGAAGAAGTGTCACTTTATGGTACGAGAAGGAATTGTCCTTGGACACAAAATCTCTAATAAGGGCATTGAAGTCGATAAAGCCAAGGTAGAGATGATTGAAAAGCTTCCCCCTCCTGTGTCCATCAAGGCTGTAAGAAGTTTCTTAGGTCACGATGGGTTTTACCAACGCTTTATAATGGACTTCTCCAAAATTGTGAGACCATTAACCAAGCTTCTTGAAATGGATACTCCATTTAGCTTTGATGATGACTGTCTGGCTACTTTCAACACCCCGAAGACAGAACTCACTCAAGCACCCATTATAACAACACCAAACTAGAATCTACCATTTGAATTAATGTACGATACTAGTGATTATGCAGTGGGAGCAGTTATGGGGTCAGGGCGAAATAAGCACTTTCAACCTATATACTATACAAGTAAAACCCTCACCGATGCATAGGAGAATTATACAACAACAGAAAATTAACTCCGTGCCGTAATATTCGCATTTGATAAGTTTCGCTCATACCTAGTCTTATCCAACGTGATAGTTTATACAGATCATTCGGCTCTACGCTATCTGCTAACCACGACCGATGCAAAACCATGATTGATCTGATGGGTTTTGTTGCTACAGGAGTTTGATTTAGAAATTAAGGATAAAAAAAGGGACCAAAAATTTAGCCGCCGATCATTTATCTCGACAAGAGGACCCTACATAGGGAAATATTAAGAGGTGAGGACATAAATGAATTATTCCCTGAAGAGTAATTATATGTCATACGCGGGTTGAACAAAGAAGCCGAGCCACCTTGGTTTACAAACTATGTTAACTATTTAGTCACGGGACAACTCTCTAACGGTTATTCATATGCCCAAAAGAAAATTTTCTTCGCCGATCTTAAGTATTACATATGGAATAACCAATACCTACTCCGGAGTTGCACCGATTAGATACTTCGAAGATATGTCCCTCGAGAAGAAGGATGGAAAATTCTGAACCATTGCCATACAGGACCGGTTGGGGGATATTATAGCCCGAATCGAATGGTGAAGAAGTTTCTTGTTGCAGGTTTTATTGGTCCACGCTATTCCAAGATACCTTGGAGTTCATCCGGCATTGCGACAATTGTCGATATTCAGGAAATATAACCCACCGTGTAGAGATGCCACAAAATTCAGTACAAGTATGTGAGGTGTTTGATATTTGGGGTATAGATTTCATGGGCCCCTTCCCAAACTTGAATGGGAACAAGTTCAGTCTAGTCGTGGTAGATTATGTCTCCAGGTGGGTTGAAGCACAAGCATTATCTTCAGCCGATGCTAGGAGTGTAGTCAATTTCTTGAAAAAGTTATTTTCCAGATTCGGCACACCTAGAGCCACCATCAATGACAGAGGTACACATTTCTGCAATACCCAATTCCCTAAAATCCTCAAACGATACAGAGTCATACACTGCACTTCAACCCCTTACCACCCCCAAACTAGTTGGCAGGTGGAAGTTTCAAATAGAGAACTAAAGCGCATCATAGAGAATACAGTGACATATCATAGGAAGGACTAGTCTGATAAGTTAGATGATGCATTATGGGCATACTGAATAGCTTATAAGGAGCCTAAGGCACCCTGTATCGACTAGTGTACGGAAAGGCATGCCATCTATAGGTAGAATTAGAGCATAAAGCATTTTGGGCAACCCAATTTCTTAACTATGATCCTTCTCTTGTAGGGGATAAGCGAAAGCTCCATTTAAACGAATTGGATGAATGGGGACATACAACATATAAAAATTTGAAACTATATAAAGAGAGAACCAACCTACATCATAAAAAATTAATCAAGCAACGAAGGCAATTCAAGGATGGAGACCAAGTCTTATTGTTCAACTCACAGCTCTAACTCTTCCCATGTAAACTACATTCACGATGGTTAGGACCCTTCACAGTTACAAGAGGCTACTCCCATGGAGCAGTGGACATTCACCAAGATGCGAAGGGGACGTTCAGGCTAAATGGCCAGAGGCTGAAGTTACACTACAATAGTAGTACTCAAGAAAAGGGCAGTGGGAATCTTCTACTATTCGATCCTCCTTGAACATGATATCAAGAATGTCAAGCTTGTGACATTAAATAAGCGTTTCTTGGGAGGCAACCCAAGTTTCAAAAAAAAAACTTTCCTTTCTTAGGGTTTTTATAGTGATAGTCTAGGAATAGTTAGTTGTCATTTTGAAATAAGTGATCAACCTACCGACTCCCTTTAAGGGCCATGAAGAAATCTTCAATCTCGAGCCAACAGGTTACATCTCAGAGCTTAAAGCAATAAAGAAAGGACATTGAGAGGAATTAGAATGGAATAATTATTTTCAATGTACTGCCCAGGAAAGCATACGGGCGATCATACGACCGTATAAACCCATAAGATCGATATTTCAATTTATGGACACAGCTATATATGCCCGTAATATCTAATATGGGTGAGCATACGACCATGAGCCTACCCGTATAGTACGCAAATGGGTATATGATCAGCCTGTAGCACGTCTTATGGGTGTAACTAGGCGTACATCTAGTCTATACATGAGCATACAGTGTGATCTTACGCCCGTAAGACCGCCCGTATACATCGAGGGTAGAGCCGCGCGTAGCCCTCTTTCCCTATTTCTACCCCAAAACCCTAGCCGCACATCCACCCATCCTCTTCCCCTTCACTTCTTTACAATTCTAATCCGACCATGGTTCGCCCAAGCGCTCCTAACGATTAAGAACTAGCAGATGTCCACCATAAGCTCCAGCGCACTATAGAAGCTCACAAGTAGTTATGAGAAGAACAGTGCCACATTAAAAACGATCTGAACCACATATTGGGCATCCTCTATGCACACGCTGCACCTCCGCCACCCACCCCCGACACCACCCCGTCTTCTGCCACAAATATAGCCAGCGCATACCCTACAGGCTCCCCTCCGGAGGGCTAATACCCATTCACCCAATATCATCTTGTTTAACTTATGACATTAGGGTTTGCTTTGTATTAGTGGTCTAGGGTCTCCCCCCACATTACTATATCTTCTTGGCTCTTGTACAAATGAGTAAGGGATTACCCTTCTCAAACTAAATAAACTTTTTTTTTTTTTGACAATGTGCAATTGTGTATTCTGATTCTCTTTGATACTTACAGATTGGCTTATAAAATTTTGGATGAAGTCTCCTTTATATCACTCAAGCAATTAGACAAACCCGAATTAACCGGGAAAGTTTCAGTTTGCCCATCTCTCTCTTTTATCATGCGATTAACATTTAAATGCTTTATTGTTTCCATTCAGGACAATGCAAAATTTTAAGTGTGGGGATGGGCATTATAAATTAATTCATTGCAAATCTTTAAGTGTGGAGATAGTACACTATGAATTCATTGCAAATCTTTTATATGAAATACAGGTTTAGTGTACACCAATAACGACATGTTGAAATTTGTATTCAATTTTGTTTTACTCTTGGCGCACCATTTGAGCAAAAATTTTAAAATTTTCCTATGAAACATATTGGACACTTAGAGAAAATCTTCACCACTATTATATATTCTCTAGTGACATTAGATAAGACATGATCATGTCTCTTTCATTTAGATTGTTAAGTACTACTTTCAATGGCTCCAAGAGTTTTCGTAGCACTAGTTCAAACTTCTATCCCTTGCAAGTAGAATTTTAAATAGTGAATAATTTTTTTACATAGAGACTATGAAAATAAGAACCAAGATAGTTCTCCTCTACTCTTAGTGATGAAGTACGCTTAGGGTTCTGACTCCGAAGCAGAGTGTTCCTTAAGCTAAAAAGTCCTTTATGAGCATGAGCGCATGTATGTAGAGTTGTAATCTTCTGAGTAGTTGGGTGTTCCAGTGCCTATCCAGCATGTGCATCCCTCAAAAATGGTGATATACACTCTATGTTAATCTTTGGTTCCCCTAAAATTCGGATCCATTGTAGACGTCCTACAGGAATTTATGTGAAAATAAAATAGGAAATGGAAAAATTGAAGAGAAAAGAACAAAAAGAAAGTTTACTTTTTCTTAAGGGCTAGATGTTTTGCACTTGGGGCCTCAAGGAGCCTCTAGAGTCCATTGAGGGTATGATTGTCACTCTCAAACTCGGAAACATGGTAAGTGGAGTGAAACTCTCATCTAGAGCGATTTTAAATTATGTCGTGAAATTGATCTAAGTCCGAGGTGTTGAAAAGGAAAATGTAAACGTCGATGGTGAATACTTTGAGTACAACAAAATGTAAATTCTTTAGCCTGAGGTTGAATGCTTCTCATCTTTTAAAATTTCATTTCTTTGTTCGCTTAGGACAAGCAAAAGTTTAAGTATGAGGATATTTGTGATAAGCGTTCAATTGATCATGTTTTTATGTCAAGTCCTTGTACATTATTCATGAGATTTTGAGTAATTCTAGCCCATTGATACTTAATTAGTGCTAATTCTTATTTTCAGGGCACCAGAAAGCTTCGAGGGCGAAACAGAAGCAAGAAAGATTAAATCGAACCTAATCTCAATTTTACTTATGCCATACGGGTTAGGTTACGGCCGTAAGCGTCCATATGAGGTAAAGCTACGGGCATGCTTACGGCCGTAAGCACACGTATGAAGACTCTGAGCACACTCTTCTCCAACATACAGAGAGCTATACGGCCAACCACACAGCCTTATCATCAACCGTGTAACTTGAGGAAAGGCTTACGAGCGTACATACGCCCATAAGAGGGCTTGTATGCCTCAAACGCAGATGCTAGTTAACCCAATCTTATGCTGATTTGAGTCCAGATTTGACTTATTGGGTTAGTAATCATGTGGAATAACTTGAACTCTATAAATACCCGATTTAGGGTTTAGAGAAGGGGGCTTTTTAGAATCTTGAACAACATCATCCTCTTGGAGGCTCCCAACTTTCTCTCCACCTAGGAGATTAGGGTATCATTGAAGACTTTGGAGAAAAGAAAGGAAGGCAAGCATCGAAGGGACATCTCCAATGGTCATCGCCAATGATTAAGGGAAGAGTGTTTCTTATTATGTTTCTTTGTCTTTTCCCTTGAGATTGTATTGGATTTGTGCTCCCCTTTAATGGGGAACTAACTTGTTAGATACTTAGGCATGATGAACATCCGGATTTATGTTTTTGCTTGTATGGATTCCTATAATCGAATGAATGATTTAATGTTTGAGAACCTATTGAACGTATTGTATCGTATTGATATTTTACATTGCGACAGCACTAAGTGTCAATCAAGATCTATAGAAGGTGTAGACAATAACGCTCCCTCTATATAACCCTAAATCTATTTCAATAGGTGAGGGTTGTGAGCACGCCGAGAGATTGGGTGTTTATAAAAGAGACTCTTTAAGATTGATCATTCTCACAACTCTTCCAAGATTATGTGTTCCTTAGAACTACTCACGAGCGTAGATTAGTAACTTGCCTCGAAGGAGGGTATGAAAGCATTGTAGGAATTCTTGGTCCATACCTTGCATCATCAATATTGAATCCATACTTGCCAAATCATTAAATATCCTGAGGGGATTCATTGCCCGAGTATCTCCTTGTTTTGATTGGTTGACATCACTATTTTCATTAAGTGTTCTTAAGCCAGTTTCCATTCTAGTAATTAGATTAGAAAACCAACAACCTTTGAATAGGCTGGGTAGCAGACAATTAGATATGATTAGTGGTCTATCTCTCTATGGGTTCGACATCAGACTTTTATAATCTACTTTATTACTTGACACAACCTGTGCACTTGCGATAATGGCATAAGCATAACATGTGCATCATCAATTATCCAAAATTGTATGAATATGTAGTTCTTATGAAGAAGTCCTCGAAAAAATTGAGGGTGTGTATAGACTTCACTGATCATAATAAAGCATGTACGATCCTTTGCCTATGACCAACAACTAAGTTGATTCCACTTCAGGCAAAGAGATGGTGAGCTTCATGGACGCATTCTCCATATACAACTAGATTTGGATGGCAAGCTTCGATGAAGAGTAAGAAAGTTGATCACCATGTTGCCAATCTGCATGAAACTCTCAAGTCGCTCCAAGCTTATTTGATTTCCTCAACGCAAACAAATGTGCCTTTGGCATTTGTTACGGAAATTCCTTGGGTTTATGGTGATTTAGCGAGGTATCAAGGCTAACTTCGAGAAATCTAAAGCAATGCTCGAAAGGGGTCTCTGAAGACTATTAAAGAGATTCAAATGTTGAATCAACGCTTGGCAACACTTGAGTGATTTATCTATAGGTCTAGAGAGAAGAATCTCCCTTTCTTCTGAGCTATAAAGAGATCACCTAAGGTGGACTAGACAGAGGTATGCCAGAAGGCTTTGATACACCTCAAAGACTACCTCAGGTCCCCAATATTTTTAGCCATGCCGTGGCTCGAAATGAGCTCTTTATATACTTGGCCTCCATTGACTAGGTGGTTAGTCCTGTTCTTTTAAAATAATAAGGAGTACATAGGCCGATCTAATATATGAGCAAGGTGCTTAGTGACCCAGACTTAAGGTATCTTCCATTCGACAAGGTGGTATTAACTTTCGTCACCTCGGCTAGACAACTAAGGCCATATTTACATGCTCACAAAGTTTCTGTCCTCACTGATCAACTATTGATGCAAGTACTCCATCTACTAGAGACGTTGGGAAGACTGACTAAGTCGGTGATAAAGATTGGAGAATTTGAGATAAACTACCAGCCCGCACTACCATCCAACAGCAAGTACTCGTTGACTTCATTATGGAGCTAACGACTCCTTAAGATGAAACGTCTCCCTCCACAAAGCAAACTGGGACCATAGACTTTTCTTTTACTCGATGGACTTTATATGTTGATGGCTCAACAATTAAGAGCGGCTCTGGAGCAAGTTTGGTTCTGCGCTCTCCTTCAGGATGGAGCACTTGCACGACACTCAAGTTTTGATTCAAAGCTACCAACAATGAGGCCGAGTATGAGGCTCTTGTTGTCGGGCTAAAGCTTACCCAAGGCCTGGAGGTATAGAGCTTACAAGTACATACCAACTCGCAGCTAGTGGTAGGTCATGCAACTAAGGAGTTCAAAGCTAAGGATAACTATATGATGAAGTATAAAGGTGTGGTGAAGTAACTCATATCAAGTTTCCAACACTTCTTGTTGTCAAAATTATTTACGCTCAGAATTAGGAAGCAGATTTCTTGTCAAGGCTCGCCTCCTTACTAGGCGCCGACCTCAAGCAACCTCTCAATCTCTAATATTTTGTTGCCAAGAAAATTGCAAGAAGGACATGAGAAGAAGTGGAAGAGATTGAAGATGACTGGTGTTGGGTTGATCCAGTTCAAAACTATCTCCGAGGGGGATCTCTTTCGTGTGGCCCCAAAGAAGATCGTTGGGTCGATACCAGGTTAGCTTATTATAGCATTATAAATGACTATCTATACGAAAAGGTAGTACACCATGCCCTATCTACGATGTTTACGCCCCTCCAAAGCCAACTATATCCTTTGCGAGCTACACAATGGCATCTGTGGAGATTATCTCGAAGGCAAAGCCCTAAGCTACAAAGTAATCTGACAAGGGTACTACTGGCCTACAATAGTAAAGGACGCCACGGCGTTCATTTGTGGATATGATGCATGTCAACGATAATCGACTATTCAACGCACCTCAATTGTGAGCCTACGATTGTTTGCAATGTGAGGGGTTGATATTCTGGGTACTTTCCTAATAGTGGTACGATAATTGAAATTTCTTATTCTCGCAATTGACTACTTGACCAAATGGGTGGAGGTCGATCCTCTAGCAATAATGTTTAAGACGGTGTGTCAAGGATTCCTTTGGAGATCAATTATTTGCAGGTTCAGAATCCCGGTGGTATTTATTATTTCAAATGGGTGTCAATTTGACAATCAACTCTTCAAGGACTTCTACTCCAACTTGGGTATTGAGGCAAGGTTAATATTTATAACCCACCCTGAAGCCAACGACCAAGTGAAGTTGACAAACATAACCTTGCTCCAAAGCCTTACGATTCTGGTCCTGTAGGATGACAAAGTGGAGGTGACAAAAAGAACCCTTACTTTTATAGTTGATACCTATAATCTCTACAAAGAATGGAATGCTAACATACCTGATATAGGCATTTACTCAAGAAGCTAACAATGAGGGTCTACAAGTAGAGCTCGAACTCCAAGAAGAGAAGAGGGAAGCTGCCGGTGCCTACACAGCAGCTTACCGCCAAATCGTTCAGCTCTTCTACAACTCCAAGGTAAAGGAAGTTGCATTTAATCCAAAGACTTAATATTGAAGTGAAACATCATACAAGATAAGAAGAGCCGAACGGAGAAGTGACTTGATGTGTGCTAGCCCTCAAGTGCATGGGGTTGCTCAAGTAGTAAAGTATACTGAAGGTAGGGTAGTCGAATCCACAGGGACAGCAGAGCTAGTACTAATTTATCTTCTATTATCTAGCCTAAGATATGTTTGGTTGTTTTGTAATCCTAACTAAGTGAACAGTTGCCAAATCTATTGTAATCAATCAATAGATATGGCACCCACGATCTCTATTTCCTAACAATCCCTTGTTTGACTATTTTCCTAAAATATGTTTGGTTGTTTTGTAATCCCTAAATTAGTTTGGCCACGATATCTCGTGCTGCAAAACCCTAGTCTCATACTGTGACTTCACCGTACGACTGTATTATCATAATTATTAGGTTCTATGTCTCTCATTTTTAGGTTTTACACTAATCCAAATAGTGCATTGTGTAACCACTATATACTCAATCTCTCAACGTGTACGTACCACACAACCTATCATCTATGCAAAGATCTAGCTTAACGAGATTTCTTTTCATGCACCAAACAACTATAGATATGTGATTTGAACTTCCACACTAACAAATCACAAATATTAAGCTAACATAGACAATTCACAAGAATAATAGAAAAAATAAAGTATACTACTAAAGAGAAAGAAAAAAAGAGTCACAAGTTCATCCAATTGTTCCAGGACCCAAGACACCATAGAAGGTTTAACCTCTAATGCTACAAGAAACCCTAATAAGATCTAATGAAGAAGACATAATTAAAGAATATAAACTTCCTCAATCGATGACTTTTTCTCCTTCAATATCCTCTTTGAAACCCTAGCCAGCTGCAGAAGAATCGCCAAAAGTCCCCCAAAACGTTGCATTGAGTGCCCTTTTATAGGCTTCAAAAAACATGAAGCACGGGCATGTTGATTTAAGCACACTCGTGTTCTATTCTGAAATCCATTTTTATAAAATCCCGTGAGTTGTAAAGGCAGAAACACGCCCATGCTAACAAGCATACCCCGGAACATAACTGTGTACGTGTCTTTTGTATCTTTCCCTCCAAATTGTCCTAATTTCCTCCCATTTTGTCCCAAGTGCCTGTTTTCCTATTCAATCACAACAAAATACCCAACAAAGCACAAAAATAGAGAAATCTATGCGAAAAGACAAGCAAAGTGCATACAAATATAGTATGAAAATATGAATAATTATATTCTCATCATGACTCTCAACAAGGGGGGCCCCTTTATTGTATGGGAGGTTATCTGACCTCGCACATATCGGCTCGGCAACATGGAAGGGCGAAATCTCAAGTGATTTGCATCTATGCCGATATTAACAATAAATGAAAAAAGAAAAATTTCATCCTTTGTAGCAATGTTAGTAATTTCAACTACTTCCCTTGTATTCAAAGTCCCTTAAAGGGATGAGCTTATTGCTTGTATTCAAAGTCCCTCAAAGAGCCAAGCTCATCATTCGTAATCAAAGTCCATCAAAGAGTTGAGCTTATCGCTCATATTCTGGAATTTCATGATTTATAAATGAATTATTTTTAATTTCAGTTTAACTATTTTGATGAAGTTAATGAATTTCCTAAACTTGGATTATTTGGAAAAGGAAAGATTAAGTGGAATAAAACCTTAAATATGGGTAATGAGGTTGTCAAGGACTAAATAGGAATTTAGTGAGTTATGGAGGACCTGACAAAAATATTTTCTCTCTCCAATTCAAGTAGACGAGGGCTTATTGGTAAACCCTGGAAAATACAGGGTTTAAATAAGAGAGTGCCTTATCTCATAATGGAGACATGTGTGCAAATAGAGTTAAATTCAGGGGTTACTTAATAAAATTACATAAGAACATGGAAACTTGTGTTCAAAGAGAGTTAGAGTCAGGGGAAATGATCCACCGGCTGAGGTTTAAAGCTCGTGCCCGAGGTAGTTCGGTTTCTCTCCGCTAGCGAGCGCACGACGCCGCATTCAAATCCTACAGATAAGGATAAAAGCTTCTCCAAATCTTGTTTTAAACTAGATGCCAACAAGATCTGATGGTGTTGGGGATTTTCCGCGAGCCTGTAAGAAGAGGAGAAGCTAATCACAAAACCCTAGCGTCGCTCTTTGTTCTCGTGTCTCTATCTCCTCCGTTCGTCCTCCGCCCTCAGCGGCCTTGGCAGAGGTTTCCAGCGTTCGTAGGAGGTCACAAGGGAGGTTCATTACCTAGAGACTCCGTGACCATGTGGAGGGAACATCATCGGTGGATCTGGCTAATCGGCTTTCAAGGCCACCGTGAGCCTCAGATTTTGTGTAAGAGTTTGTAGCCTTCAGTGTTGGCATGCATGAATCACCTATAAACTAGATGCAATAGATCTCTTTGAGAGAGAGGTTAGTGTGTATAGAAGCTGGTGGGTTTGCATGGTTACTTCGTGAAGGTATAGTTGGGTGGTCTTTTGATAATCTAGGATGAGGAAGAGGTGGGGATATTTGTGAGCATGATCTAATGATCTTTAGATGAGAGGTTTACGTTTATTATGATGACAAGGGTGAGTAATAGCATGAGGAGGACAGGCTTTAATTTTCTGTGAGTTATTGAATACATGTGATAATAGAGGATGAGTTCGAAGGCCTTTGTTTGATGTTATCTAAGTATGAGTAAGAGGTTAGTTCTATAGGTTCTCTGTGCAACTTTTTTGAGGAGAAGAATGTGATAGAGTTAGTTTTATGAATGTTATTATCGTATATGATAATTATTTGAAAGTTTGGATTATCAAATGTGCATGAGCATTGGTGGGTGATTTCTGATGAAAGTATGGTAGCGTTTCAAGTAGCTGATGAGGTTTGGTATGTTCGTTTTCAAGAGAGGAAAGGATGGTGATAGTGTGAGATAGTAGATGCATGTTAACTATGATCTAGTTTTAAGGAATAGGGATGATGATAACTAAATCTTGATATTCACGAAGAGTTGATGAGGGTGTAACTTGCATGAACCTCTGTTGATGTTTTGGTGATAGTAAAGGATAGATAGAGAGTTGTCTGGATACATGAGTTGGAGGTTCTGGTTGGTAATGAGGTACTTGATGGTTAAGAGTTTCAGTTGTGTGAAGATATAATTAAGTATAGCAATCATTGTTAGTGAGAAGCCTTGATTTCTCTTAAATTCATGGAAGCCTGATATTGATTCTCAGCTTGTTCATGTATGGATTAGGTAGAGGTATACTTGTGTACATAGTGGCATGAGTTTTTCATTGAATCCCATTCATAGGAATTTTGTTTAGTTGCATGCAAGTGATAAGATGAGAAAGGTTAAGAAGCCTACAGCTGGCTGTCCCCTTGGAGGGACAGCTCGGTAGCCTGTGTTTATCCAATATAGGCATATAATATACCGTTGGAAAGATGCGGAAGAGATCTTTCCAACAAGCAATATATCAACTCAAATGGGTTCCGAAATTAAAAGTTGTGAGCTGTTCTTTGGGACTGCACATTAACTTCAGAATTCTGTATTAATATTATTATTCATAATGAGAGTTCACTTTGTGTTGGTAATGGTAGTGAGTTATGATTATTATTACCAGATATCGTCGTTGAGCGTTGAGCCACATTAGGGGGGACATGGTTCACTCGGATAGTTATACCAGTTGAGGTAAGGTACTCTTGCCTAGATTCCACCCATTGTTTGGGTTTCTTGTTTTGATGAAAGCTGGTTGTTGGCATGTCTTTCCCTATGATACCTGTTGTTCTTGGATGCATGCACATACATGATAGTTATTGCTCTATTTCCTCATATGTGTGTGATTGATCTGCTAGTGGTAGTGCTATTACTACCTGTTTGTTGGAATGCACTATTGGACACGCCCACCCATGGGCCGACACTTGATCATGGGCATATGGTCTTGTGTGCTAGCCGCGAGGTATGCGCCAATTGAGTTTAATCTTCTGTCCGGTTCAGTGGAGCATTGAGGCTCCTATTTGGGAATGTTCGGGGATGGGACACCCTGGCGTTTAAGCTTGCCATGCCAGAGGGATGATACTCTGGTTGTCCTACCTGTTAGTGGGGTTGGTTCACTGGCCGTGTCAACACGTGGGGAGAGATGGCGCTACCGAGGTGTGATAAGTTAGTCTCTTGCAGCCCGAGGCTGTGTTGTTGTCTTGGGGATCGTTGCTAAGCTATTCTTGAAATCCTTTTTCAGTGCCCGAGGGTTGTAGTCGTACCGTCACTGATGATTGTGGTAGACTCCTAGGGTCTGATTGTGCAGGGTGTAGCCCCATTGTGTTTGTTTACATACTTGAGATCCTTGTAGGATACTTACTGGGCTTTCCATTCGAAAGCTTATCACTTTTTCCCTTCACTTATTTCAGGTCCTGAGCAGTAGGTGACCCATGCTTAGGAGACGTGCTAGAGTCAGGGTAGGATATTTACTTAGGTAGGAGGATCTTTTGGAAGAGTGCCCTAGCAAGGGCTCGGCCAGCCCTCGCAAGTGCTCAGCCTTGACTTTCAATTTTAGCTATTTTGGAAGAGCTCCCTCTCAAGGTCTTGACTGACCCTCTTAAGGGCTCCGCCTCGACTTTCAATTCCAGCTCTTTTGGAAGAGCTCCATCGCAAGGGCTCGGTCTCGACTTTCAATTTCGGCTCCTTGGATGAGTGCCCTTGCAAGGGCTTGGCCTCGACTTTCAATTTTGACTCTTTTGAGAGAGTGGCCTTGCAAGGGCTTAGTTCTTAAGGGCTCCGCCTCGACTTTTAATTTCAACTCTTTTGAAGGGCACCTTCTTAAGGACTTAGCCAACCACCTTAAGGGATCGACCACAGCTTCGATCCTTTGCTCCTTTAAAAGAGTGCTTCCTTGAAAGGCTCAACCTTCGAGACCAAGTTTGTCTGTTCGAACTAAAGTCCCTTAAAGAGCTAAGTACTTCTACCTGTTTGACCACCTTCTTAAGAGCTTGGCCAATGTTACCCTCTCTTCTACATAGAGTCTCCCACATAATATTTTGAGAATGAAAATCTGAGAAGACAGGTGTTAAGAATCGCCAAAGTTAACGATGCCTTATGACCTTGAGTTTAATGCTTTCCTCTAAAGGTATTGAATTTAGACTTAGTTCTTCAACTTGAACTTAGTTAAGGGCAAAGGTTAGGGCAAAGGTCGAAGGTCATTCAAAAGGACCAAGGCATTTAAAAGGAGTGAATCACCCTCAAAGTAAGTAGCAAAAAGTTTCTCACTCATAGCCAAATTGCTTATACATAGCCACTTACACAACGAAAAGAAAAGACAAACTACAAAATCAGAAGTACAGAAAGACCCCAAAAGAAAGGACAAGGCCGAACCCATCGCCTCATTGACCCCGCCTTCCTTGGGAACTACTTCTTTATTGGCAACCTCCTTTGTATTATCTTCCTTAGTGGCTGTTGTAGGAACGGTCTCCTCAAAGCAAGAGGATGAACCTACGGAGAAGTCCTAGCTTGATGTTTTGCTTCGGCGGCCTTCTTCATTTTCATCTCAATATAAAAATTCAAAGCCGTGTACCAATCCATGTTGGCAAGATCCATATAAGGGTGTCCCCATGTGAGATCTTGAACGATCATAAAGCCTTCCTTAACTCCCACGCGGTATAGCCCTTTGAAGTCTTTCGAGCCAAGGATGTTAGCAACGCCCGTCTTCCTCTCCCCATTGAGTAACTCTTGTAATCTCAATGTCAGGGACAACTTATAGTATTCATTGGCTTTCCAAGCAGATCTTCCTGCTCCGCAAGATGCTCGTCCGACCCTTTATAAACGGAGAGTTTGCCCTCGAGCTCATTTTAGACTCTCTACTCACCCCATTTTTCTTCTTCTCCTTCAGCTGCTTTGCATGCTCCCTAGTAGCATTCAAAAGCTCCTGACACGACTTTATGCTGCAGCAATGGATGCTTTCTCGAACTCCAAGTCCTTTACTTTCATCTCGAGGCGGTGAACGTCGAACTATAAAGTGTTTACTCAGCTTTGCAGAGCATCGACGTTCTTCTTAATTGTTCACAGCAAGCCCTCGCTCTTCCTTAACGCATTGTGGGCCTTATGCTTCTTCTTCTCAACCCCCAGGTTCTTGGAGTGGAGGTCGGCAACAATGGCTTCTAATTCAGCAATAGTCTCAGCTATCGCCATTTTATCTATCTCGAAGGTGTGGGCATTCCCTCGAAGCTTGTTGACCTTACATAGGCCTGGTATAGGAGGTCCTTGTATCTCTTCCACTTAGTATCAGTGGTGGCTATGTCATTCACTGCTACCTTAACCTTTTTTTAGAGAGACATGATCGAGTACTCCAACTCTGAGACTTTACCCCGGAGCCAAGCGATTTTTGTTTCATTTTGTTCCAAGACCTCGGCGCAATGGTTGATAGAGGCAAAATCTTCCCAAAGGTGTGTGTGGTCCATCCACAAACCATCCTATACTATGGACAGAGCAATCAATCTACAAATCTGGAAAAAAAAAAGCTTGTTAGAAGATTCCTTACAGGATCCCAGGAGACTAACCAGCATCTACTTCCTCTGTACTAAGGCTTTGGAGTCTCATCTGGATGGCCTCTGGTGGGACGGTGTCAAGGGTTTTAAAAGCCATAACATCCTTTTGCATCATGGGGGCCTTCCTGGTTGACTTCATGGGGGAGGGGACCTCGGCCTCTACTATAGGGGCCTCAGTATGACCGCGGTCTCAACAACCTTGGCGATCTCGACAACCTCAGTCAACACATAAGCAACCTCGTCCTTGACTTCACTAATCTTGGACGCAGTGTCGAAAGTCTCAACCTTGACCTCAACGATGCCGGCCTCAACCTCCACTGTCCCACTGGCCTCAACCTAAGTGTTGATCACTTGGTTGCTCCAAAGGCGTGACCATAGATTACTCCCCTCGAGAAATGTATGCCTCTTGGTCGTGTAGTTGGTACAAAAGAGAATATTGTTTAGCTCGATACCGAACCCAGGAATTCTATGGTAGGAATGTCATGCTCGGACGATGTCGAGATGTTGGAGATGATGATGGTTGTCTGGGCAAGGTTGAGTTGTTGCAGAAGATGATGTTACCTCCGGAATAGCTTCATCAAAGGGATGTGCTCCTCCTCGGATGAGGAGCCCTCTTAAGGAGAAGCTTGGGTGATCACCCGATGGGGACCAATTTACCGTCCTTGAACCACCTCTCTAGCTGGAGCGGTCTCTGGAGCCTTCTATCTCGGCTGGCTTGGCTCTCTCGCGTCATGCTTATACCTCCTCCTATGCATCAAAGACTCTTCGGTAGCATTTTTCTTCTTCTTCAGAGTGCTTGGAGAAGCAGCCTTGAGCTCAGGCATAAGAGTATTAATGAGCACATCACGCTTCATCTAGTCGCTTACTGAATCACAGTAACAAAGCTAGAAATGAATTAAAATCCTTCCCACTAAGAAGAAAACAAAGACTCATCCTACCTATTGCTAAAAAGAGGTCATACTTATGAAGATTATTGGCCCTTAGGAAATTTTCAACATGGACCTCGGAGAGACCTAAAAAAATCTCTAGTTTCTCCTTTTGGAAGAAGAAAACTCTCCTTGTATGCGGTATCTATCCTAGGACCTTCCTACAAGGTCTGGACACACCAATAGGAGGTGCTAGAGACGAAGAACCTATCCTTTTACCCTTTAATGGAGGTCGGTGTCTTACCCAGGAAAGAACTCTTGCTACGAGAGGAGAAATAGTACTAGTTGATACCAGGGTGCATGACGACACAAGCCAAATAGGAGGCGAAACCAACCTAAGATTACTTTTATATCCAAGTAGTTGAGGACCATCACAAACCCACAGAGAATCCTCCATGAGTTCAAAGAAAGTTGGGAAGGGCAGATTTCATGGAAGTTGAGAATCTCATGAAAAATATCATAGAAAGAAAGCCTAAGTCCAACCTTTAAAGCACCCTGGTATTCGGCTATCTCCCCTTTTCTGGAAGGAGCACTAGCTTGCTCGGAGGAAGTGGGAACCTTATAAGAGAAGGGAGAATAGGAGATAGACTAGTTGTTTACTATCGCTTGCACATCATCTTGGTAAAGGACATTCGGGTAAACCCTAGACCCAGCGTCCAACAACCTAGAGGTTGGTGAAGAGGCCTTAGAAGCTAAAGGAGAAGCCTTCCTTACCTTGGAGGAGAACAAGTGCTATAGACGCCTAGAATGATGATGAAGAAGGATCCCTTGCACAAGCAGCTCGTATAAGAAGGACAAATGAAATAAGCAAGAAGACAAAATAAAATAATAAAGGCTTAGTCTTTTCTTCTCTTTAAACTTTCGAAAGAAATCTTCTCAACTACAAGATTAGTTTCGAAGACCAAGATCTCTTCGCCAAACGGCACCTCCGCGGATATATGACATGTGGCCAGCGAAGATCGTGCCCATCATTACTTTCACCACTCCACACCGCACCTTTTCTGACAAAATGTTTCAAAACAGTGATGTGACATAGTAATATGATCAGCAATAAATGTAGCATAGTGTTTGACATGAATACTTGCTTCAAACTCTTTTCCTCAGCTAAGACCTCTGACGCTTTGCCTCGGCTTAGACCTCGGGCGCTCTATCATGGCACAGACTTCTGACGCTCTGCCTTTACTCAAACCTTGGATGTTTTGTCATGGCACAAACTTTTGATTCTTTGCCTTGGCCCAGACCTCGGCCCTCTCCGCCTTGCCTCAAGCCTCGGTTGTTATCGAGCTGACACATATATCTTATCTTGGACCGATGCCTCAGATCTGCCATCTCAACTTTTACACCCGAGACTTCAACCAACCCGACCTAACACTTGACTTTCCAAGCAGACCGAAGACCATAAGGACACATCAACCGTAACTCGGCCGCAAGCGTACTGGGGGATGGGGGACTAACAATATGGATGAATTTGAATAAACACAAGGCCTCATCCAAAACATATATATGTGCCACTATCCCACTATCCTAGTGTCCATCTGAGTGGCACAAATTCCTAGCTCAGACACCCCCTTAGATAAGTGGGAGGTTGCAAAAGTCAATGGAAGGGATAAGATGACAAGCAAGATATGGTCAGAAGAGATGAGATGTTAGAGAAAAACATGGCAAGAAATGTCTCTAACATCTAGGTGACAGTAGCCGATCCCATGAAGAAGGACAAGAGGAGGAAAATGTAGCAAAGGGAGGTATTTGATGACTGTACTCTGGATTCTTCTACTCCATCTCCAAATACTATTTCTCTCACTAACTTGAGCATCAGAGCTACACCAATGCATTAAGATTGCCCCGCTCAACCCCTTTTCTCTATGCATGTTCAATATATAGTTTTAGTTTAAATCTTCACATGAAAAATATTCAATATAATTATTTTTATTCATTTTATACCTTACCACTAAATTGATATATAACGGATTTATTTAATTAATTTTTAACGTAGCCCTATAATTTAACAAGGCAGCATTGTGACAGGTTTATAAGTTGGCATCTTCTGCCATATCAACTGCCACCATGTATCTCATATTATTTTAATATTATAATTTCTTTTTTGGTGGCCCGAAATTACCACATCGGCCACATAGTTTTTGTCAGAAATTTTGAAGGGACCCAAACTTTTTGTTATTTGGAAACTTCTTAAAATGAGAAAATAAAAATAAATATGAGTCGGCGTGGAAATTAAATAATAATAATAAATATTTTAATTATTATTTGGTTTAATGTTTATGTCTCCAGGGTATCAAATTAGTAATTACTGCCCAAATTCATTCTAGGAAGTAAGACAAGATAAGGTCACAAGACGACACTGTTGAGGTGGGACCAACTTAATCACCGTGCATTGGTTTCAATGTCAGGGTCTTGTGAGTTGGGACAATAAAAACACCATTGAAACCCAGGCCGTTGTACTCTGCCCTTCCAAGTTATTAGAGCCTGTGTTGCTACTTCAAAGCACTGTGCTTTGTCATTGATTTCCATGTCTTCTTACTTTGTGGTCCATATTATGAACCTGAATGCTATGGCCCTGGCACCTGAACAATCTTACCCTCAAGACATTTATGGGGCAACTAGATGTACACCACCACCATGGCACTTAGATCATCCATAACATTATATTAATTTTTTATAACATTAGGTGATTTAATATTATGAAAAAGGTATGTGATTTAAAACTTTTCCCAATCTTATGAAACTTACTGGATCATGACATGTGCATCTAATAATGATCATAAATTATATATATCATATATTTAATAAATATGTAAATATGAAAGGTGTACTCACGCATGTTCGCTTCCTCAGATGTCAATACGATGATCCCTGAATGTCCAAATGATGATATTAAAGTTGTTCAAGTGTCTAATCTCCTCTTAATATTTGAAATATTCTCATTAGAGAGTAAATCCAAAAGAAAGAGAACTTCAAGACTATAATTTCTTTTATAAGAGATCACTCAAATTATAGTCAAACTCCTTTGAATTATTGCGTGGTGGTTTTATAGTCTTACTCTAATCCAAATTTCAGGTAGAGATGAATTATAAATAATTTATAGTTATTTCTATAAGTAAATCCTGTTCTTATTCAAACACAAAGGATAAATCATCACTAATTTATAATTATATCCTCTTATATCATATCAATCCCTATAATGTGAACCCAAGTTAGATGGCTTGATGAATTAAATCATTTTAATTAAGACACATTGTACCATAATGATGATCTCTTAATTATTAATTAGGCCTAACCAATTTGCCATAATTAATACCTCTTACATCTATGATACATTCAAATGTTTGCGGGGTAGAAACTCATAAACCAAAATAAATTCCTCTATACATGTAGTATATTAGTATGCCCAATTAAGACAAGGAAAGGAAACATATGCAAGGCTACTCACCATAGGCATAGTGACATTTGTGGGCATTATGTTATCATGAACATCATGGTGAAGAGGTAACAACCAGGGTAACAATTTTGTGTTAGCGACGCGTCTCATGAAAGCGAGGGACGCGTCGCAAAATCCCAGCTTTGTCTGATGCCTACAACAGAATTAGAGATGCGTTCCTCCTGAGGGAAGATGCATCTCACACTATTGAATTCGCTCGGTCAAGACATGTTCGATCGCGGCTCGTTTTGCCTTCGCTCTTAGACATTATCACACTTGTGTAGCTCATCATGGAGACCAAAAATAGGCCTTTCCTGCAACAATAAAGAATAATTCAGATTAATACCAATTGATTTAACCTAATACTTATGCTTATACTGCAAGTGTACAGGTCGTATCAAGTAGTAAAGTGGACTATGAAAGTCGGATGTCGAACCCACAAGAACCTATATCACTAATCCTATACCTAGTCTCTCTAAAGAAGAGGGTGTAATCTTAATCTAAGTGCTAAATTAAATGTGGCTTTTAAATCAACTTGATTTGAGTTGTGATGGCAATCAATCATTAATGGGAGATACTTGGGCAATGAATCCTCTCCGGATATTTGCAAGTAATGGCAAATATGGATCTCTAATTGAATAATGCTAGTTTATAGACCAAGGGTTCCAATAATGCTTTCAGACCCACCGTCGAGGTGAGTTACTAACCTAATACCCTCATTGCTTTAGCGTTCTATGGAACCAATTTCTTAGAAGAGATGTGGGAATAATACATTTGAAATAGTCTCTCGCATAGATACCCGATCTCTCGGCATATTCACAACTCTGATCTATTGAAGTAGATTTACTCATGAGGAGGTGTTCGGTATCTACAGCAACATGAATCCTATTGGTAATCCGGGCTGTCACAACTTAGATAACCAATTCCATATATTACATTCAATAGATTCTCAAAAACATTAAGCATTCATTCAATTAGGAAATCCATACAAACAAATGTTAAGTACTAATTCAGAGGTTCATTGTGAAACCCGAAAATTTTAGGTTATTAAAATTTTTAGTTATTTTCTTGATCTTTGGTTAATAGAATAAAGTCCCCAAGGTTGGACTTAATTAAATCTAAATTTGAATAAAAGTTTTCAAATTACTATTTAATTAATTAGTTGATCAAAGAAATTCCCTAATGTTGATTCTATGCGGAAAGAAGGACTTAAGTGCAAATTGGAAGATTAAGTAATATGAGCATTATATATATATAAAAGTGTTTATAACTTTTCTCGGATATACCATGTTTAATAAAAGGAATTTTATGTGATTAATTCAATTATCTTTTAAGTGATGATATCTCTAACATGTATGTTGGCCGCCATTAATAAATGGTTGAAACTTCTTTTATAAATTTGAACGTAGGGAGAGAGAGGCTTGTGGGCTGAGTTTGGAAAAATATTTGATATATATATATATATATATATAATATAAGATATATATTCGCTGCTGGTGAGATTGGTTTTGAAAATCAAAGATTTGAATAGATAAGGTATGATTTGACAGATGGAATTGGGAATATATATATATATATATATATATATATATATATCCAATTATGCTATAAATTTATGCCTTCAGATAAAAAGAAGTGATTTTATATTTAGGAATATATTATAAAAAAATTATTTGATATTTGATATTTGGGTATATGTTTAGGAATAAATAATTTTTAGTATTCTTTAATTAATTAGATAATTAAATAAATTCTCCCAAACTTAGAATTAGTATGATTTATTTATGTATATTTTAGTTTATATTATTTGATTAAAGTTATAAATCAAAATATAACTAGATATTTTATTGGTTTGAATGAGATAAGATAAATGGTTAGTATATATATTAAATTTGATTTGACTTATAGTTCAGATAAGATATGGTGATGCTTTAAAAAAAAAAAAGAATAATAATAATTAATAATTATATATACGTATATATATAATACAAGTGCACTTAATGGCTGCAGGTGTGGGGTGGCTTGCTTTAATGGTATAATAATATAAATCAGATAAAATATCTTATAACAATGGTTTAAGATATAAATCATATATGAAAATGGTTTGAATGATAGGATATATATATATATATATATATATATATGATAAGATTAGTTTTGAATTTAACTATCAACCTAGAGGCATATGTTTTGATTTAAAGTGAAAGAGGATGCTGCATAGTTAGGATAAGAGGTAAAAGATTTATTTATTTATTTATTTATTTATTTACATAAATACAAAACCAAGATTTGTTTAAACTTGAAAACAAAACCTTAAAGCCTATCTAAAACCTTATTTAATACTTCTATAAAAGCATCCATCTATTCCAAACGTTAGTAAACATCCATCCACAGGAGAGAGAGAAAGTGAGAGAAAGTGAGAAAACCTAAAGTGGGCTTTGGTCACCGGATTCTCCAATTATGTGATTTCGATTGAGAGGCGTGTCAGGAGAGAGAGTCCTATGGGATTCCGGACACCATTGATAGAGGTAAGTGCCTTTGCCTAGTACCCGCCCAGTGATGGGCTTTCTTGACTTTGTTGATTCATGTTTCTTGTAAGTGACTCTTGCCTAGCTCCGACCCAGAGATGGGTTTCTTTGGCACTCTTATTACCTGGTTTGGTATATTCTTGATTGTTATCATGATTGTGCTTGTCGCTATGATCTGGATATCTGTTGTTGATTCCCGGTATGCATGTTTTCTTTGATGTTTTCCACATCTATGATTGGTTGTTTGGACAAGTTGTCTTTTTGGATGCTCACTGAGCATGCCACCGTGGACCGGGACATTACTGTGAGACTCGTGGTGCTTGTGTTTAGGTTGGGTTGGTATGTGTCCGGATTGGGTGGGGGTACCCATGGAGCATAGCCACCTGTCGTCCGGCACTTGACCACTGAGGCACGCGGCACTTGTGCTGACCGTGGAGGTATGATTGGATGAGTTTAGGGGGCCCCGTTTGTTTGGTTTCTTGTGCTGATCTGGTTATCCTTCTTGATATGATCCATGTTTTGACTGATTGTCCTGATTTGTCTATCTTGACCCTTTGGACGGTGCTCATCGTGATTTCTCTACAGGGCACTTACTGAGCTTTCCTTTCGAAAGCTCACTTCACTTTCTTTTTCCCTTCCAGGTTAAGAGGAACAGATGGCTCAAGATTTGGGGCTGCAAGGTGGACCTGATAGGATGGAGAGGTCCGAGGACCTCAGGTTGAGTGTGAGAGTTTGTTTGTAGGACCCATGTAGGGCCTGATTTTGTATAGTTTGTTATAGGGTGAATTGAACCCTTGTGATTTTAAATTCCGCTGTATAACTTTGACATTGTTATATATGACATTTTGATTATATTATGTTATCTGCTTCTATTACTTAGGCCTTGTACTCGAGTGGGGCTCGTCTCCACTTGGGTATGGCCGGTCTGTTGACGTGCCCGAGGTCCCTAGAACCTGGTCGGGGCGTTAGAGATTAATATGGTAACAAAGCAATGCAGATAACGGACACCCTAGTTGCCCTAGTGACTTAGTCAAGTAGGATGGATTGAGTGTTGGGTCGAGTAGACCACGATGTTGAACGAACACCCGACATGTTGCTTGTTTGGTAGAACTACCATGGTGCGTGGGAGTGGCAGACATGGAGGTCGAGCGGGAATTGCCTACTCAATTGAATGCTACAAGGTCGCAAGTAGCAGGCCTAGACTTAAGGGGGGAGGTGCCCCATTACAAGATGAGATTGTACGGAAGGTGATGGGTCTATCATCTGGCTACGGAGGAGGCACGGGAGTCGCCCGCGATCGTCAAGGAATCAAATTTAGACACTAGGGACTGATTGTAATTTCGGGGACGAAATTCTTTTAAGGGGGGAAGGATTGTGAAACCCGAAAATTTTAGGTTATTAAAATTTTTAGTTATTTTCTTGATCTTTGGTTAATAGAACAAAGTCCCCAAGGTTGGACTTAATTAAATCTAAATTTGAATAAAAGTTTTCAAATTACTATTTAATTAATTAGTTGATCAAAGAAATTCACTAATGTTGATTCTATGCGGAAAGAAGGACTTAAGTGCAAATTGGAAGATTAAGTAATATGAGCATTATATATATATATATATAAGTGTTTATAACTTTTCTCGGATATACCATGTTTAATAAAAGGAATTTTATGTGATTAATTCAATTATCTTTTAAGTGATGATATCTCTAACATGTATGTTGGCCGCCATTAAAAAATGGTTGAAACTTCTTTTATAAATTTGAACGTAGGAAGAGAGAGGCTTGTGGGCTGAGTTTGGAAAAATATTTGATATATATATATATATATATATATATATATATTAGATATCCAATTATGCTATAAATTTATGGCTTCAGATAAAAAGAAGTGATTTTATATTGAGGAATATATTATAAAAAAATTATTTGATATTTGATATTTGGGTATATGTTTAGGAATAAATAATTTTTAGTATTCTTTAATTAATTAGATAATTAAATAAATGCTCCCAAACTTAGAATTAGTAGGATTTATTTATGTATATTTTAGTTTATATTATTTGATTAAAGTTATGAATCAAAATAAAGATAGATATTTTATTGGTTTGAATGAGATAAGATAAATGGTTAGTATATATATTAAATTTGATTTGACTTGATAGTTAAGATAAGATATGGTGATGCTTTAAAAAAAAGAATAATAATAATTAATAATTATATATACGTATATATATATAATACAAGTGCACTTAATGGCTGCATGTGTGGGGTTGCTTGCTTTAATGGTATAATAATATAAATCAGATAAAATATCTTATAATAATGGTTTAAGATATAAATCATATATGAAAATGGTTTGAATGATGTGATATATATATATATATATATATATATATATATATATATATATGATAAGATTAGTTTTGAATTTAACTATCAACCTAGAGGCATATGTTTTGATTTAAAGTGAAAGAGGATGCTGCATAGTTAGGATAAGAGGTAAAAGATTTATTTATTTATTTATTTATTTATTTATTTATTTACATAAATACAAAACCAAGATTTGTTTAAACTTGAAAACAAAACCTTAAAGCCTATCTAAAACCTTATTTAATACTTCTATAAAAGCATCCATCTATTCCAAACGTTAGTTAACATCCAGCCACAGGAGAGAGAGAAAGTGAGAGAAAGTGAGAAAACCTAAAGTGGGCTTTGGTCACCGGATTCTCCAATTATGTGATTTCGATTAAGAGGCGTGTCAGGAGAGAGAGTCCTATGGGATTCCGGACATCGTTGATAGAGGTAAGTGCTCTTTGTTTAGTACAATTCACTAAAGTGATGGGCTTTCTTGACTTTGTTGATTCATGTTTCTTGTAAGTGACTCTTGCCTAGCTCCCACCCAGAGATGGGTTTCTTTGGCACTCTTATTACCTGGTTTGGTATATTCTTGATTGTTATCATGATTGTGCTTGTCGTTATGATCTGGATATCTGTTGTTGATTCCCGGTATGCATGTTTTGTTTGATGTTTTCCACATCTGTGATTGGTTGTTTGGACAAGTTGTCTTTTTGGAAGCTCACCGAGCATGCCACCATGGACCCGGACATTACTGTGAGACTCGTGGTGCTTTTGTTTAGGTTGGGTTGGTATGCGTCCGGATTGGGTGGGGGTACCCATGGAGCATATAGCCACCTGTCGTCCGGCACTTGACCACTGAGGCACGCGGCACTTGTGCTGACCGTGGAGGTATGATTGGATGAGTTTAGGGGGCCTCGTTTGTTTGGTTTCTTGTGCTGATCTGGTTATCCTTCTTGATATGATCCATGTTTTGACTGATTGTCCTGATTTGTCTATCTTGACCCTTTGGACGGTGCTCATCGTGATTTCTCTGCAGGTATTCTATCGAGCTTTCCTTTCAAAGCTCACTTCACTTTCTTTACCCTTCCGTGTTAAGAGGAACAGATGGCTCAAGATTTGGGGTTGTGCGTGGGACTGGGATAGGATGGAGAGGTCCGAGGACCTCAGGTTGAGTGTGAGAGTTTGTTTGTAGGACCCATGTAGGGCCTGATTTTGTATAGTTTGTTATAGGGTGAATTGAACCCTTGTGATTTTAAATTCCGCTGTATAACTTTGACATTGTTATATATGACATTTTGATTATATTATGTTATCTGCTTCTATTACTTAGGCCTTGTACTCGAGTGGGGCTCGTCTCCACTTGGGTACGGCCGGTCTATTGACGTGCCCGAGGTCCCTAGAACCGGGTCGGGGCGTTACAGATTAATATGGTATCAAAGCAATGCAGATAACGGACACCCTAGTTGCCCTAGTGACTTAGTCAAGTAGGATGGATTGAGTGTTGGGTCGAGTAGACCAGGACGTTGAATGAACACCCGACATGTTGTTTGTTTGGCAGAACTACCATGGTGCGTGGGAGTGGCAGACATGGAGGTTGAGCGGGGAATTGCCTACTCAATTGGATGCTGCAAGGTCGCAAGTAGCAGGCCTAGACTTAAGGGGAGAGGTGCCCCATTACAAGATGAGATTGTACGGAAGGTGATGGGTCTATCATCTGGCTACGGAGGAGGCACGGGTGTCGCCCGCGATCGTCAAGGAATCAAATTTAGACACTAGGGACTGAATGTATTTTCGGGGACGAAATTCTTTTAAGGGAGGAAGGATTGTGAAACCCGAAAATTTTAGGTTATTAAAATTTTTAGTTATTTTCTGTATCTTTGGTTAATAGAATAAAGTCCTTAAGGTTGGACTTAATTAAATCTAAATTTGAATAAAAGTTTTCAAATTACTATTTAATTAATTAGTTGATCAAAGAAATTCCCTAATGTTGATTCTATGCGGAAAGAAGGACTTAAGTGCAAATTGGAAGATTAAGTAATATGAGCATTATATATATATATAAGTGTTTATAACTTTTCTCGGATATACCATGTTTAATAAAAGGAATTTTATGTGATTAATTCAATTATCTTTTAAGTGATGATATGTCTAACATGTATGTCGGCCGCCATTAATAAATGGTTGAAACTTCTTTTATAAATTTGAACGTAGGGAGAGAGAGGCTTGTGGGCTGAGTTTGGAAAAATATTTGATATATATATATATATATATATATATATATATATATATATATATATATATATATAATATAAGATATATATTCGCTGCTGGTGAGATTGGTTTTGAAAATCAAAGATTTGAATAGATAAGGTATGATTTGATAGATGGAATTGGGAATATAGATATATATATATTAGATATCCAATTATGCTATAAATTTATGGCTTCAGATAAAAAGAAGTGATTTTATATTTTGGAATATATTATAAAAAAGTTATTTGATATTTGATATTTGGGTATATGTTGAGGAATAAATAGTTTTTAGTATTCTTTAATTAATTAGATAATTAAATAAATTCTCCCAAACTTAGAATTAGTAGGATTTATTTATGTATATTTTAGTTTATATTATTTGATTAAAGTTATAAATCAAAATATAGATAGATATTTTATTGGTTTGAATGAGATAAGATAAATGGTTAGTATATATATTAAATTTGATTTGACTTGATAGTTCAGATAAGATATGGTGATGCTTTAAAAAAAAAAGAATAATAATAATTAATAATTATATATACGTATATATATAATACAAGTGCACTTAATGGCTGCATGTGTGGGGTGGCTTGCTTTAATGGTATAATAATATAAATCAGATAAAATATCTTATAATAATGGTTTAAGATATAAATCATATATGAAAATGGTTTGAATGATGGGATATATATATATATATATATATATATATATATATGATAAGATTAGTTTTGAATTTAACTATCAACCTAGAGGCATATGTTTTGATTTAAAGTGAAAGAGGATGCTGCATAGTTAGGATAAGAGGTAAAAGATTTATTTATTTATTTATTTATTTATTTACATAAATACAAAACAAAGATTTGTTTAAACTTGAAAACAAAACCTTAAAGCCTATCTAAAACCTTATTTAATACTTCTATAAAAGCATCCATCTATTCTAAACATTAGTAAACATCCAGCCACAGGAGAGAGAGAAAGTGAGAGAAAGTGAGAAAACCTAAAGTGGGCTTTGGTCGCCGGATTCTCCAATTATGTGATTTCGATTGAGAGGCGTGTCAGGAGAGAGAGTCCGATGGGATTCCGGACAACATTGATAGAGGTAAGTGCCTTTGCCTAGTACCCGCCCAATGATGGGCTTTCTTGACTTTGTTGATTCATGTTTCTTGTAAGTGACTCTTGCTTAGCTCCCACCCAGAGATGGGTTTCTTTGGCACTCTTATTACCTGGTTTGGTATATTCTTGATTGTTATCAGGATTGTGCTTGTCGTTATGATCTGGATATCTGTTGTTGATTCCCGGTATGCATGTTTTGTTTGATGTTTTCCACATCTGTGATTGGTTGTTTGGACAAGTTGTCTTTTTGGAAGCTCACCGAGCATGCCACCGTGGACCAAGACATTACTGTGAGACTCGTGGTGCTTTTGTTTAGGTTGGGTTGGTATGCGTCCGGATTGGGTGGGGGTACCCATGGAGCATATAGCCACCTGTCGTCCTAAGACTTGACCATCGAGGCACGCCAGACTTCTAGCCGCAATTCTCCGGGTGGAGGTATGATTGGATGAGTTTAGGGGGCCTCGCTTGTTTGGTTTCTTGTGCTGATCTAGTTATCCTTCTTGATATGATCCATGTTTTGACTGATTGTCCTTAGTTGTCTATCTTGACCCTTTGGACGGTGCTCATCGTGATTTCTCTGCAGGGCACTTACTGAGCTTTCCTTTCGAAAGCTCACTTCACTTTCTTTTTCCCTTCCAGGTTAAGAGGAACAGATGGCTCAAGATTTGGGGCTGCGCGTGGGACTGGGATAGGATGGAGAGGTCCGAGGACCTCAGGTTGAGTGTGAGAGTTTGTTTGTAGGACCCATGTAGGGCCTGATTTTGTATAGTTTGTTATAGGGTGAATTGAACCCTTGTGATTTTAAATTCCGCTGTATAACTTTGACATTGTTATATATGACATTTTGATTATATTATGTTATCTGCTTCTATTACTTAGGCCTTGTACTCGAGTGGGGCTCGTCTCCACTTGGGTACGGCCGGTCTGTTGACGTGCCCGAGGTCCCTGGAACCGGGTCGGGGCGTTACAGATTAATATGGTATCAAAGCAATGCAGATAACGGACACCCTAGTTGCCCTAGTGACTTAGTCAAGTAGGATGGATTGAGTGTTGGGTCGAGTAGACCAGGACGTTGAACGAACACCGGACATGTTGTTTGTTTGGTAAAACTACCATGGTGCGTGGGAGTGGCAGACATGGAGGTCGAGCGGGAATTGCCTACTCAATTGGATGCTGCAAGGTCGCAAGTAGCAGGCCTAGACTTAAGGGGGGAGGTGCCCCATTACAAGATGAGATTGTACGGAAGGTGATGGGTCTATCATCTGGCTACGGAGGAGGCACGGGAGTCGCCCGCGATCGTCAAGGAATCAAATTTAGACACTAGGGACTGATTGTAATTTCGGGGACGAAATTCTTTTAAGGGGGGAAGGATTGTGAAACCCGAAAATTTTAGGTTATTAAAATTTTTAGTTATTTTCTTGATCTTTGGTTAATAGAATAAAGTCCCCAAGGTTGGACTTAATTAAATCTAAATTTGAATAAAAGTTTTCAAATTACTATTTAATTAATTAGTTGATCAAAGAAATTCCCTAATGTTGATTCTATGCGGAAAGAAGGACTTAAGTGCAAATTGGAAGATTAAGTAATATGAGCATTATATATATATATATATAAGTGTTTATAACTTTTCTCGGATATACCATGTTTAATAAAAGGAATTTTATGTGATTAATTCAATTATCTTTTAAGTGATGATATCTCTAACATGTATGTCGGCCGCCATTAATAAATGGTTGAAACTTCTTTTATAAATTTGAACGTAGGGAGAGAGAGGCTTGTGGGCTGAGTTTGGAAAAATATTTGATATATATATATATATATATATAATATAAGATATATATTCGCTGCTGGTGAGATTGGTTTTGAAAATCAAAGATTTGAATAGATAAGGTATGATTTGATAGATGGAATTGGGAATATATATATATATATATATATATATATATATATATATATGTATATATATATTAGATATCCAATTACGCTATAAATTTATGGCTTCAGATAAAAAGAAGTGATTTTATATTTAGGAATATATTATAAAAAAATTATTTGATATTTGATATTTGGGTATATGTTTAGGAATAAGTAATTTTTAGTATTCTTTAATTAATTAGATAATTAAATAAATTCTCCCAAACTTAGAATTAGTAGGATTTATTTATGTATATTTTAGTTTATATTATTTAATTAAAGTTATAAATCAAAATATAGATAGATATTTTATTGGTTTGAATGAGATAAGATAAATGGTTAGTATATATATTAAATTTGATTTGACTTGATAGTTCAGATAAGATATGGTGATGCTTTAAAAAAAAGAATAATAATAATTAATAGTTATATATACGTATATATATAATACAAGTACACTTAATGGCTGCATGTGTGGGGTGGCTTGCTTTAATGGTATAATAATATAAATCAGATAAAATATCTTATAATAATGGTTTAAGATATAAATCATATATGAAAATGGTTTGAATGATGGGATATATATATATATATATATATATATATGATAAGATTAGTTTTGAATTTAACTATCAACCTAGAGGCATATGTTTTGATTTAAAGTGAAAGAGGATGCTGCATAGTTAGGATAAGAGGTAAAAGATTTATTTATTTATTTATTTATTTATTTATTTATTTACATAAATACAAAACCAAGATTTGTTTAAACTTGAAAACAAAACCTTAAAGCCTATCTAAAACCTTATTTAATACTTCTATAAAAGCATCCATCTATTCTAAACGTTAGTAAACATCCAGCCACAGGAGAGAGAGAAAGTAAGAGAAAGTGAGAAAACCTAAAGTGGGCTTTGGTCACCGGATTCTCCAATTATGTGATTTCGATTGAGAGGCGTGTCAGGAGAGAGAGTCCTATGGGATTCTGGACATCATTGATAGAGGTAAGTGCCTTTGCCTAGTACCCGCCCAGTGATGGGCTTTCTTGACTTTGTTGATTCATGTTTCTTGTAAGTGACTCTTGCCTAGCTCCCACCCAGAGATGGGTTTCTTTGGCACTCTTATTACCTGGTTTGGTATATTCTTGATTGTTATCATGATTGTGCTTGTCGTTATGATCTGGATATCTGTTGTTGATTCCCGGTATGCATGTTTTGTTTGATGTTTTCCACATCTGTGATTGGTTGTTTGGACAAGTTGTCTTTTTGGATGCTCACCGAGCATGCCACCGTGGACCGGGACATTACTGTGAGACTCGTGGTGCTTTTGTTTAGGTTGGGTTGGTATGTGTCCGGATTGGGTGGGGGTACCCATGGAGCATATAGCCACCTGTCGTCCGGCACTTGACCACTGAGGCACGCGGCACTTGTGCTGACCGTGGAGGTATGATTGGATGAGTTTAGGGGGCCTCGTTTGTTTGGTTTCTTGTGCTGATCTGGTTATCCTTCTTGATATGATCCATGTTTTGACTGATTGTCCCGGATTTGTCTATCTTGACCCTTTGGGCCGGTGCTCGCCATTGGATTTCTCTGCAGGGCACTTACTGAGATTTCCTTTCGAAAGCTCACTTCACTTTCTTTTTCCCTTCCAGGTTAAGAGGAACAGATGGCTCAAGATTTGGGGCTGTGCGTGGGACTGGGATAGGATGGAGAGGTCTGAGGACCTCAGGATGAGTGTGAGAGTTTGTTTGTAGGACCCATGTAGGGCCTGATTTTGTATAGTTTGTTATAGGGTGAATTGAACCCTTGTGATTTTAAATTCCGCTGTATAACTTTGACATTGTTATATATGACATTTTGATTATATTATGTTATCTGCTTCTATTACTTAGGCCTTGTACTCAAGTGGGGCTCGTCTCCACTTGGGTACGGCCGGTCTGTTGACGTGCCCGAGGTCCCTAGAACCGGGTCAGGGCATTACATTCATCATACCCAAGTATCTAGTAAATTAGTTCCCCATAAAAGGGGAACACAAATTCAACACAAAGTTTAAGAGAAAGAAATAAAACATGATAAGGAACACTCTACCCTCCATTGTTGACAAGGACCGTTGGTGGAGTGTGCAGATTACAATGAAACGCCCCTTCAATGCTTGCCTTCACCTTCTTGCTCCAAGATCTTCAAGGGAAACTCTAATCTCCAAGGGAGAAGGGTGTGGAGCTTCAAGAGAGATGATGAGTTTGGAAAGCCCCTTCTAAAACCATAAAATCCGTCCTTTATAGGGCTCAATCCGATTTACAATAATAGTGTCCCAACTCAATTGGGTGGAGTTAGATTCAACCTTAAAACAGGTCTTAGTGTGCCTAAATTCCCAGTCGTGTGGCTCCAAGGGCACCAGCACGCACTTGCGCCAGGTTCTTGCGTAGTACTATGGGCGCTCGATTCTGTGGCGCTTACACTCAAGTAGCGCCAATCACTACAGCCTTGTATCGCGTTTGCAAGTGCACGGGTACACCCTGGAGGCCGCACTACTCCTCTAGTGCCTTAAGTGATCAGGAAGTGTGGGCATGTGACAGATGCTGTAGCTAGTGCCCTCTATTCGTGCGGTTGTGTGCGGGCGCACACACTTTTGCATGGGTTTAGTATATCATTAAAACAGCCCTAATTTCTGCTGAATTGCTTCCATTTCGCTCCCTAGACTGTCCAATGCCTTGTAAATAAGAATTAACACAAATTAAGTATTAGTATTAGTGGGCTAAAATCACTCAGAACCACATGCATATTGTACATGAAAGTGGTATTAAAATATGATCAATTGAACGCTTATCAACCATCATTAATAAAATTCCTTTAAAATATGCATATCATCAATGAGCTAACACAGATTCTACAATTAATAAAAATTAGGGCTAAACATGCACGTATCTATCCAATAATATTCATGCCCAACCCTAAACATGAAGCATAAACTCTGTAACATAGCTCTCTCAAAGTGCTAACAGTAACCGTAGGGCGATCCAATGGTAGAAGGAGAATTCCATAAGACGCAACAAATGGGCACACGACTAGCGTATAATTGACTCTCCATGTTATAGAAAGGGGTCTCTAGAGCCAATAGGGATCCTTTGGTATCTGGTACTCATGAAACTATCTTCTTGAATCCTCTAAGATTTCTCTCCCACTTAACTCCTTCCTTTGTGACTTGAGCATCGAAGGCTCGCCCCAGGTGTAGCTTCGGGAACTTTCTTCATGGCAGATCTATGATTGGATGAGGTTTGTTGTCCTGGAGTCCGATCCCAAGAGGAGGTAATGATCCAGCAAGAAAAGTATTTAACAACATCTTATCCCTTACCAAACACTAGTTGAATCACATCAATGCTCATTATTTTTTATCCATTGATAATGATCCACTCTAATCCCTAGGGAGGGTAGATCTCATCATATATAGTTGGAGCCATCTGTGGTAAAAGTGTGATTAAGAAGCTATGTTAAAGATGGCAATAGGAAGATGAAGACAAATTCTAGATTAGATTAACGACACCATCGTTGGACGCAATGGCATCCAAGAAGGTAAAAGATCCCATCATGAACTGCTAGTAGTTGTGGATGGAAGAATTCAAGGCTCTCTTTGCTGAGTTCTTGAAGAAAAGATTGAGATGCTCACTCAAGCCCTCCAGAGAATGGAGAATTGGACCTTCCAGGTCCCACTGCTACCAAGAAGTACCCTGACAAACACCTCAGAAGTGAGGCGACGATCAACCAAACGTACCTCTGAACTCAAAGGAAAGGCACCAGTGGGAAGAGATCGCTTTATTATTAAGCAACTTGGGGTCGCTTCAGTCTTAGCCCAAATCCAAGAACTCCCCAAGCCCTTAGCATAGGGTTGCCTCCTAAGGGACAAGAAAGCGATCAAGATATGTTTCTCTAACAAGATCTCCTTTTATTCTCGAGATCTTGAGGCCAACTCTAGGCCGACTTTCAGATGGCATTCATTGAGACTTACAACGATACCTCAAATCTGATTGATAACCTAGAGTCATTCAAGTCCATGATGTAGTCCACATAACACTTGATGAAATTATGTGTCGAGTCTTTTCAGCCATCCTGTGAGGTGCAACACAAATGTGGTCCACCAGCCTCCCACTGGAGTTTGTTTCATCCTTAGAAGAGCTAAGTAACATCTTCATTTGTCATTTTATAAGCAGAATTAAGCAAAGAAAGACCATGACAATGGGAGTACCAAACCTCAACTAGGCCCTTTACCTTGGTTGCACTCATGGAAGGGTTGCACTATAAAGTAGCAACCGAGAAACCAAGCTGATTTTCTTGCTAGGGCTGACTTATACAACAATACGGAGGACATCCAAACTGTTAGAAGAGAAGTGGTTAGGCAAGAGAAGACCAATAGGTAACAAAACCAAAGTCCATAACCTTAGAAGTAACTTAAGAAGTCAAGGTTCCCACCCCAAGAGGTCTGTCAAAAGGGAGAGCCAACAAGTTTCTGCAACAACATCTTTCTTAAAACTAGTAGAGTTGAGATCCTTATGCAAATTCAAGATTAGAGAAACGTTAATTGGCTAGCTAGACAGAAGAACATTGATGGCTGAAAAGATAACAATAAATACCGCAGATTATATTAGGACCGAGCATATGATAACGAGGACTATATAAAGTTGAAGGATGAGATCGAGGAATTGATCTGATAAGGTCATCTCTCTCAATACCTTAGACGAGACCTTGAAGAAAGGTGTTGATTAGCAACTATGAGTGTGAACACTCAATCGGTCGCATCCAAGCGCACGTGGTCGTAAGTAATAAAGGTTGTAAATACCAGGTCGATTTCCTTAGGGAATGGTAACTAGGGCTAACTAAGAAGGAGTGTCTAAGTTACTCAAAGAGTTAGTCACTCACTTAAGTAGAAGATTGTAAAGCCCACACATTTTATGGATTTATTAAGTCTATGATTCCCCTTTTTTATGATTAATATTATATTAGAAGGTTTGTAATGGAGATGGACTAATATGCATTTGGAACTTCATGAATTTATATATATATATATATATATATATACATGAAGACAGGTTGGCTGGGAGAAGTTATTAAATAAAAGAAAAGGAAGGCATTAATGGATGTATGTGATAGGTGAATACTTATATATATATATATATATATAACGTTAAGTTAACTGAGAAATGTTGGAAACACATGATTGATGGATTTGACTTATAGATATAATAGTATACTTTGGTTAAAGTGTTTAAATATGAGAATTGCAATGCTTAATAAAAACGCGTGAAGCAAGGGCCATGCACGAGAATACTTCTTATTAGAATCAAGGGTTAGGATTTTAAAAGGGAAGAATATAAAAAGACCATCTGACGGTAGGGAGAAGGGGAAAGCAAACCAAAGAAAGAAGCTTATAAAAAAGGAAGCGGTTTCCCTGCTCTTCTCTTAGAATGAATCCAGGAAGGATTGTGGTTGTATGTATGATCTGAAACTTCGCCGAGTTTTCTGTTCATAGACGGAGTAAAGCTTCAACGTGGCGGGCCTAGTGACTTCTCTCATCACCTCGAACTTAGCGAGACGTCTTCCAATGCTTTAGAAAGGGAACCTCGGAACCCCAGCTTCACCACCCCTCTCCTTCTCTGTCACAGCTCCTGAACAGGGAGGTTTCAACGAGTTGTTCTGCACCTCTCTCAAACCACCTATATACTTTTTTTCTCTACTGAGATCGTAGCCACCACCCTCACTTTAGCCAGACCGGGACCTCCACAACAAGAGAGTCAAGTGAGGTGATCGAGGCTGGAGTCCGTGAAGACTTGCGCCACGACTGGACTGCTCTGAAGGAGGAATAGGTAAGACCTAAACTTCCTCTACACTAGTTTTGCCATGAATGAGGATTTGGAAAGTAGAACTAGTCCAACCTCCTAACCATCAATCTAACAGGAGTAATAGTGGGTTAAGGAGCCATCAGAAGAGGTGAGGGCTGAGGCTTGGTTTCTAGTTCCTTTAGCATTTTTAAAAATTATAAATGGATAGTTGCTCTAGGTTGGAGGCTATTAAGAATATAAATGAGTATTGTAGAGAGAGAAACAATTAATATTTTAAGATTTTTATGCAAACCGAATTCATAGTAATATATATGTGTGTTACATTGAGTTATAATTTAATGCAACTAGATACATAAGAAATCCACTATTAATTTTAAGAAAATGAGATGCATGTAATTAGGTTCCATGCAAGACAAGAATCTTGACCTTTGTATACATCTCTATTAAGACGTCACTTTAATGGAGGCTTGGATTTATATGCATCGCCATTTGTGGGGCAAACTAGTTTCCTTTAGGTGTGAACACATATTTAATCAATTATTATAGCCCTATAGTCATGAAGACCTAATGGCTCAAGATCATGGAGGCATGAATAGAAAATGGGTTGATTCCATCTGGATGAATTGTTAAAAAAATAATAATAAATAAAAATAAAAAAGAATTAAAAAAAACAAAGGGGGAATAGGTGGTAGTTGCATGACTTAAGTCACCAAGATAGGGAGCACATATTATGGGTCACACATGATTAGTCATGCTGGTATAATAGATAGTTAGGATTTTCATTGAGACAGCAATCTTAAACATGTGCATATAGAAGTAGACGGTAGAAAGTGAGAGAGCGGGTGAGGAGGTTGTGAGTTATAATAGATCGAGTCACCACACACCCTAGGTCATTAGTAGGTCAATCGACTAAATGACCATGTAAAGGCAAGGTGGCCTATGGCCCAAGTAGAGGATCTAGTCAAGTCATTAAGCTTTACATTTCACTCATATTCATACAGGATATGTTTAATGGCCAGATATTGAAGTAACGCTGAGTGTTATATCGGGAGAGACTCCAGACGGTTGTTAGACAATTCTACTCTCCAAAGTAAGTGCCTTTGGCTCTCTCTCCTTTACCACCTTGATTTTTAATCTCATGCTTGTGTGCTTCCTAACCATTGGTTGGTTGGTTCCTTGGTTTGTTGATACCATGTATGCTTATTCGATGCCTTGGATTATGGTTTCCTTGATTTTATGCTTACTTGACTCGTTGGAGTAGTACCTTATTGATTCTCTACTTGTGCATGTGTGTGTGTGGTTGTAATTCTTTTCCCACTCGATATGTTACGCCCAGCTCAGTGGATTGTGTGGGTTCCTATGGAGCGTTTGGGGTTACGGACACCCTGGCGTTCTGATGGTTCCATGCCATAGGGAGGATACTCTAGCCGTCCACCTGTCATTGGACCATACATTGATCGTGTCGACAAATATGAGAGGTAGCGCTGCCGATTTTCGACCAAGGGTCGATACCAGCTTAGGCTGACTACTGACCAGAGAATACTTTGAGAGTCTTCTTTGGATTGCTCCTTCATGACTTTGAGGTCGTAGTGGTAACTAGGAGTCTTTACCGTTGTTTGCCTTTGTGGTAGGCCTGAGACTTCTAAATGTTGGTTGGGGCGTGGTGTTGCCCCACTTGCTCAGTTTAGTCATGTTATTGATTTGCTTTACTTGCTTATCTCCTTCTTATTGATGACTTGTTTATGATCCCTACGGGGGTGCTTACTGGACTTTCCTTCCGAAAGCTCAAACACTTGTTCTCACTCCTTTTCAGATCCCGCGGAGTAGCGGACTTGAGTTATCAGAGCTATGCTTGGGGCATTGGGATTGCAGCTGAGCTTGGCTTCCTCTGATTTCATTATTATGAGTGAGGAAACTTTTGATTTGGTCCATGTGGACTAGTTATGTACTTAACATTATAGGGTGCCTGTTCCCATAGGATTTATCGTCGCTGATATGACTCTAGATTTATATTTATGTTTTTATTATTCCGCTACATATGTGTTATTTCTTTCTGAATACTTAGGCCTAGTATTCATGTTGGGCCCGTCTCCGCTTGGGTACGACCGGTCTGCTCACGTGCCCGAGGCTTGGGATTCTGAGGTCGTGGCGTGACAGATTAAAGTGGTATCAAAGAGCACAAGCAGAAAAATGACACCCTAGTTGCCCTAGTGACTTAGTAAAGTGGGATAGACTGAGTGTGGGGTAGGGTAGACTAGGACTTTGAGCGAGTAACTGATGACGTTTTTGTCTGACAGCCAATGATGTCCGACTCCGATGACAGTTCTCACTGGATGGAGGTAGTCTAGGAGAACTCCGTTCCACTGGAGCCGGAGCACTACATGCCTGTACTAGATAGATCACCCACCAGGTCTGTAGCAGGCCGAGGAGCGGCAGCTGGACCATGAGTAGCAGCCGGCCTAGGGGCGGCGACAGAAGCGCAGGATTATTTTGGGGTCATGCACCACTTGATTGACCATTCGATGGGACTACACCGAATGATGGTATGGTGCATAGAGAGGATGGAAGAACATGAGGCACACATGGTGCAGCACATGGAGCAAATGGACCAGTGCATGCAACATATGGATGAGGCCCAGAGGAGGAGGCCCCGACTAGTGGGTAGCACGCCAGAGTACCGTAGGAGCCTCACGTCTCAGGCTGGCATCAGACGCACATCGCCACCGGTACGAAGCAGTAGTATAGTGAGGTACCCTTATTGTAGGGAGCCTCATAGCTCGGCACAACGTACAGTCGAGAGATCCCTCTACTGCGGAGACTATGGACACCAATGGCAGGAGTATCAGGGTGACCCTAGCTGCTATCTGCAGTGCAGTAGTCCCTACCACCTTATGATGTTTTTTCCTAGGAATCCTCCACGTTCAGGGTAGGCTGCTACCAGAGTAGGGAAGCCCTCCATTCGCCTAGGATGAGGAGTACACCCTAGAGACGCCGTAAGGACTAGGCTGATTATTTTGTATGCTAATGTCAGCACTTATCCTAGATATTATAGCAGTCTTACAAACTATATATATTGTGTTACGGATATATTTGGTAAGACAGATGTCAATGACCTAGGGACCACACATGCACACACGGGGACCCGTGTGTTCTCGACACGCGTAGCATCTTTGGCCACGTGGCAATATCACCAAATAACCTTGCACAAATCCGCTCGGCAATAGCGTGAGGAATAAATCCTGCGAATAAGTCCGGGAATTATAATTATAATGACCCTCTTATACAAGGCGTGGGGTGGAAGGAGAGAAGTAAAATATCTAACGCCTCTCTACGGTAAGTAGGTCTTATCCACTTACTACAGCCAAGAGATATTTACCCTACTTGCCTACAGAGCACCTACACGCTTAGGGCGTGATATTTTCTTACCGCCTTAGAAGATATTCACCTAGCCCACCGCCTTACCCCACCGCCTTGCAAGATATTTGCTTAAACCGCCTCTCACTTGCTATAAAAGGAGAGGAAGGACAATAAGGAAAGGGACCGAAAAATTCTCACTACACATTACACAAAGCACTTCCTAGAACTTCTTACCCTAATTTCTGACTTAAGCATCTGAGTTAAATCCGGGCAGAAAGGCCCAATTCCGATTATTTCTCCTCCTCTTCACAGGTCTATCAGTGGATAAGTCCGGACCGAATTGCTGAGTGCCCTCCGCGTCTCCTTGTTCAAGAAACGTAAGTAAGCTGGCCCACACCAACTATAAATTTTAACCGTTTGTCAAAGGCTGAGACCAGATCACGAGACCACAGTAGCCAAAGAGTGAGGTGGACCAGTTTTTGGTATCAACAGTTTGGCGCCGTCCGTAGGGACCCTTACGAAAAGCCAAATGACCACTACCAGAAGATCAAAACGAATCCAAGGACAAGGAGCACTTACTAGCCCTGAAGAACCTATTAAACTTGGCGAAGCCCAAAGATATGAAGAAATCCGATCGGACAATCCACCCATTTTACCCCCATCAGAAAATCCGTCTATCCAATCCCAAGGGTCCATTCCGGAGTTTTACCTTAACATGCAGCAACAACTGGAACAATTGGCTCAAGATGTCCACACTTTGACCCATCCTCCACCTCTTCCCGCACAAGCCCCAACACCGAACGTATCAACGGTCCCGCTAGCTAATTTCGAAAGTAGAGGGAGGACAAGAACCCGCACCCATAAGGAGAAAAGAGAAAGAACCGCCTTTTCCGCTAGCTCAAAACCCCCGTCCGTTCGACGAAGAGAGCAAGCTGCCACAAGAACCGAACGGACAAGAGCGGAACAAAATAGCCCATCCATAGAAACTGTGAATAGAGGGACCCAGCGGCAGGACTTTTCCCAAGAAAACAAGAAATCCGAACGGCATATTTGTCAAGGAGATATTGGAAGAACGAGTTCCTGACAGCTTCAGGCCACCTATTATGACCGCATATGAAGGCGTAAAGTAACGATCCGTCTACAATTGCCACCCAAGTCTTTTCGATCAAAGATGCTCCTCACCGGAATTACCGACGCTTCGTATGTGCCGAGAGCTTTTCCCGCCACCTTAGAGGGAAAAGCTCAAAGCTGAATTTGTCGATATTCCATCTAGCACAATTACTTCTTTTCGATTTTAGCGGTCGCTTTTTAGCCTACTTTTGCTAATTACTCAAAGCAAAAGAAAACCCGTCTACTCTTTTGCACGTTAAACAACGAAAGGAGAAACACTCCAAGCCTATTTAAATCATTATATAGGCGAAAGCGACAAATGTCAGGCGACCTTCTCCGCTGAATGGCCGTCAGTAACCTTCTTAATGGAGGGACATTTACACTCCCCTTTCGTTTCTCCCTCACTTTGGATCCGGCCAAAGACAATTCCATCCCTTATGAGCCACGCCCGAAATACATCAATTCCGATGAAATTTATACGGGTTGGGAAGAAGAGACTTCGGCGTGGGCTGTAGACACCCTAAAGGAAAAACCTACCAAAGTGTCCTTGAAGGCCCGGATATACGGAAGGAAAGAAGATCATACGAGGGGACGACAAGGGCACAAAGCAATCTGGAAACCTCGACACGCCCTCAGCGACATATCTTTGCGGCCCGAGAACCCACAAAGGAAGGAAAGATTGTTAAATATGATCATCATACCTACTAAATCAAACGGAAGCCATATCCTTATGCAAATCAAAGAGCAAAAGCTTCTGACATGGCCAGAGCCTGAGAGAATACCGGGCGACAAAAGAATAGCAAGAGATATTGCCAGTTTCATCAATCTAAAGGACACTACACGGAAAAGTGTACCCACCTGATGAATGCGATAGAAGATGTCGTTCGAAGAGGATATTGGAGCAATATATCAACCTTGAGATTCGGGGAGGAACTCAAGCTTCACGGCTGAAGAAGAAAAGGGGAGATGGGTGGGGTTTATTAGTGGCGGCCCACAGGCTGTGGAGGGAAAGTTCCGCCTCTCGAAAAGTTATGCTCGAAGAGTGGGAGCAGCGCAAAGAGACGTAAACACCACGAAGAAGGTCTCCGACCAGCGGTTCCCATCATTTTTATGATACTTGATGTTGGTAGCGTTGTCACCCCCATGATGACGCTACCGATTGGTTATTGCCATCAAGGTCTCCAGTTTTCAAATGAAGAGAGTTCTGATAGACAGTGGAAGTTCAGTTGACATCCTCTTCTGGAGTGCTTTCGAAAGAATGAGGTATGACGCGGATGTACGATGTGCCACGATCATCAACCGTGACAACGAAATTCTTGGTTGTACGATGTGCTTCAAGTTATAACGTGATCCTTGGCAGGCCAACCCTCAACGCCTTGAAAGCCATCATCTCAACTTACCATCTTCTCCTCAAATTCCCGACTGAGAGTGGTAGCGGAGAGGTAAGAGGAGACCAACCCTTAGCTCGATAATGTTACGTCTCGACCCTCAAAGGGAAAGTCCTAAATAAAAGGAAAACAAAGGTTTCAGAAGCCATGCTAGTCAGTAGAATAGCCGAACGGGAAGATGAAGAACTTCGACCTACACCGGTAGAAGAATTGCTAATAGTTCCCCTAGACGCGACCCGAGGCGGACCGTGCAGTGCGGATTGGGGCAAACTTGGCAAACCGCACGACAGCAAGAAGACCTCATGAGAGTATTAAGGGCAAATTCTGATCTCTTGGCTTGGTCATGAGGAGGATATGCCAGCGGTAAAGCAGCGAGATCATAGAACACCACCTTAATGTGGATCGGTCATTTCGCCTATGAAGCGAGAAAAGAAGAAATTCCGCTCCGGAAAGATGAGAAGGCCTTGAGAGGAAGAAGTATCAAACCTCCTAAAGGCTAAGTTTATCGAGAGGTGTATTACAGATTGGTTGGCCAATGTTGTTGTAGTAAAAAGCCGTCGAGGAAATGGAGAATGTGCGTTGATTTCCTGCAGGACTTGAACGAAGGCTTGTCCAAAAGATTCGTTTCCTTTGCCGTCCAATTGATGGTTTGGTTGACTCTACAGCGGGGCATGAGATGCTAAGTTTCTTAGGCGCCTTTTAGGGCTACAACCAAATCCGAATGGCCAAAGGCGGCAGAAGAAAAACATCCTTCATTACAAGCACTTTGGAACTTCTCGCTATAGCAGTAATGCCGGCTCGGCTGAAAACGCTGGAGCCACCTTCCAAAGGCTCATAAATCTGAGTCTTCAAAGAGCTGATTGGTAGAAATGTTGAGAAATGCGTGGATGATATCACGGTAAAAGCGAAAAGCCGGCGAACATCTATCGGACTTACAAGAGGCTTTTCGGTCCTCTGGAGTTACACTATGCTTGGTTAAACCCGAATAAATGTTCCTTCGATTGTTCGATCCCGGGGAAAGTTCTTGGGATTTATGTTGACACAAAGAGGAATAGAGGTAAATCCAGAAAAGATCAAAGCTATTCTTGACATGGGATCGCCCAAAAGTCTTCAAGAAATTCAAGCGGCTTAATGGGCCTGCAAGACACTTGGCGAGGTTCATCTCCAAAGCCGGAGAGAAAAATCTCCCTCTCTTTTAAGCCCTCGCAAAAGCGCCAAAAATGGATTGGGCCGGAGGAATGCGAAAAGCCTTTCAAGGGCTTAAAAATTATCTCCGACGCCTCGGCTATTGGCTAAGCCGCAAGTGGGAGAAGAACTCTACATCTATTTGGCGTTTACTTGCGGCGGTGGCCAGCGGTTCTTTTGAGAGAAGATAACGGGGTTCAAAAGCCAGTCTACTACACAAGTAAGATCCTTAACGATGTGGAATCAAGATATCTGCCGCTTGAAAAATTGGCCTTTGCTCTTATTACATCTGCACGAAGATTGAGACCATATTTTCAAGCCCACAGGATCACAATATTGACTGATCAGCCACTAAAGCAAGTTCTTCATAAACCAGAAAATTCCGGACGCCTAGCCAAGTGGGTTATAGAATTAGGCGAGTTTGATCTCACCTACAAACCCCGAACGGCAATCAAGGCCCAAGTCTTGGCCCGATTTCATGTGGAATTAACTTTTCTGCGAATGAGGCGAACTCCCTTCCTGCTGTAATCCGGAAGAGTGTCTTAGCATCCCGTGGTCTTTATACGTTGATGGGTGGCAAGCGAAGAAAGGTCGGGAGCGGGTTTTGTCCTTTATTCTCCTTCTAAATGGAAAGTGGCGGCGGTGCTCAAGTTCCAATTACGGCGACTAACAATGAAGCGAATATGAAGCACTCCTTGCCGGATTACACGGCCCGGAGCTCGGAGTTCGGCGTCTACATGTGTATTCGATTCTGACTAGTCGTGAGCCACACCCTAAGCTGACTTTGAAGCAAAAGAAAAGAACATGATCAAATACCAAGCCATAGTGAGAAAAATAGTACCATGCTTACGCCTATTTTGATTGAGAAAATTTGCTTGCGCCAAAGCGAAGAAGCGGGCCTTACGCCTTATCCAAAAAGGCCTAGCACGCCAAAGCGGAGATCACGAGAATCCTCTTTTAACCTCTGTACCTTCCCACAAAGACTATCAATAGACTAGAAGGAGAGGTACAAAGTGTAGCCGAAGAGCCAAGTTGGATGGATCCCATAAGAAGTTTCCCTACAAAGGTGGGCTGCGCCACCCAACAAAGCGAGGAGGCCCAGCGGATTAAGCTTACAAATCCGCCGATTACACCATCATCAGCGAAAGCACGTACAAAAGGTCCTACACACAACCTTTCTTGCGATGCTTACATCCCTACTGAGAAGCTAGCTATATCCTTCACGAAATTCATGAAGGCGGTGGCGGGTCACATAGGAGGAGGAAAAGCCTTGAGTTACAAAGTCTTGCGGCAAGGTTATTCGGCCAACGCTAACTCAAGATACAATAGCGTTAAGCTTGGAAATGTGATGCTCACGCGGTAGCATTCTAAAATTGAGAGGCGACCAGGCACCACTTCACGCCCGATTATCCGGTCCTTGACCGTTTGCTATCTGGGGGGTTGATCTTTTAGGGCCATTCCCTACTTCGATCCGACAACTAAAATTCCTAATAGTCGCTATCAACTACTTCACCAAATGGGTGGAAGTTGAGCCCTTAGCCAAAATCACGAAGAAAGCTTGCCAGGGATTCTTATGGCGAACGGTCATCTGCCGATTCGGAATTCCAGTCGCCTTCATCTCCGATAATGAAGGCGGCGGTTTGATAACGAGCTTCGGGAGTTTACATTACGAACTTCGGAATCGAATCCAGATTGACTTACGTGACACATCCCAAACCCAGCGGCGGTAGAAGTGACAAACCGTACCTTACTCCGGACTCACGAAAACCGGGTATCCAAAAAATGGAACCAATTGGGTGGAAGAAATTTGGCGCCCTTTGGGCCCTCTGGGACAACTACGAGAACTCCACGAGGGGAGAGTCCATTTTCTCTTACTTACGGGGCGGCCGTCGTTCCAGCGAAATAGGAATGCCTACTTTGCGAACACAACAAGAGTTCTCGTCGGAAGAAAATGAGAAAAATCTCCGGCGGAACTAGACCTACTTGAAGAGCGAAGGGAAGCTTGGTAGGAAGTAAAGACCTACTGTCTATCGCCAAAGAATCAAAAGGTTCTACGACACAAGGGTAAAAGAGTCTTCTTCCAAATGGCCGATCTAGTCCTAAGAGAAAATGAATTCCAAGGAAATAAAAGCCCGAGAGCAGGGGAAGCTAACTCCTAGCTGGGAAGGTCCTTACGTCGTCTGCAAAGAATCGTGAAATGACACCCTATTATCTAGTGAATATGGGCGGAAAAAGCGGCTCAAGTGTCCATTCCATCTTTGAACACTTACGGCGCTACTATCAATAAGTTACGTAGGTCTCTTAAATTTCATGGAGTAAAGTTCAGGTCTTTTCCATTCTCTACTAAAATGCGGTGAAATTCCCATTCTACAAAAATGCGGTGAAATTCCCATTCTACTAAAATGTGGTGAAATTCCCATTCCTAAAAGACGAGTCGGAATTATCTTACACAGATAAACGACAACTCTCAAAAGACAAAAATCCCGATCGAAGTATGAGGCAACAATTTCACTCATGAAGGCGAGTACCTCACTCAACAAAGTCCCATGATTGGACTAACGATTCGTTACGAAGTTTACAAGCCAAAGGAAGAATAAAGAAGTTCGAGAATTTCTTACATGGTTCAAAGACAACCATCACTCGAAAATAAATCTTCACCAAAATAAAGGTTTGCATTTCATTCATATGAATAAAAATTACATTTCCAAGTGATTGAGAATTTACAAAAACGCTCATAAAAGAAAAAATCCTAAGAGCTAGGGCCCCCAGGGCAGCCACCTGCTTCTAAAGGGACTTGGGTAGAAGGCTCCAAGGTAGCGGGGACAGGAGCCTCTGGAGTCTTGATAACTTGTTGCTCTTTCAGCTCCATGAACTTCTTCAAAACTCCAGCCAGCCCCATAGACAAAACTTCCGTAGGAGGAACGTGATGGCCCACTTGTTGCACCACGGAATATATACGAGTGGCTCCATCTCTAACTTTAAGCCCTAGTAGGGCTGAACCTCCTTCTTTAATTTATCCGCTCCCTCTATTAAATCCTTAATTTCTTGCGAGTGGTTAGGAGCCTTCAAGCGGGAAGCCAAATCTTCTTCGATTATGTCACGCTCCTCCTTTTATTTCCGCCAACTTCGGTTTACGGCGGTAAGCTTCAGACCTTCATCTTTAGGTCCCATCGAGCGACGCTTCATCTGAGTCGATTGAAGTTCCTTCTTCAAAGCTGACTAGATTCATTTTGTAACCCTTTAATAGCCTCCTCGAGTAAGAAGAGAACCGGGTTAGAAGCAGAGATAATTGGGCGCTAAATCGGCCTTCTCCTTTTCTATAAGCGGCCGGTACCGCAAGCTTCTCGGACTTATCTCGCTCAAGGGCCCGGATAGCATCAAGCTGTTCTTTCTCCTTCTCTTCCAAAGCCGCCACCCTAGAGCTTAACTGGCAATGTCTACCCTATTCATTTCCATCTTTGCCAAATCTTCTTGGCAAAGATTGCAGACTCGGTCCGCCCAGTGTGCAGTCTACAGAATAACAAGACACTCGTAAAAAACAAAAAAAAAAAAAAACGCACCAAGTTTAGAAGTAAAAGGAAATGTGTTCTTACTAGCATAGCCGAGCGGAATAGTTGATAAGTGGCCTCTTCCCTCCCAGCCCTCCGGAGTTTGTTGGAGAAATTTGCTGGGCCTCATGGCCATCAAAGCGTCCTTTACCGGACCCGATTAGCCATGAAAAGGAGTATCCTCGAAGATAACTCCTTTTGCTTAGTGGCGGATCCCTTTAAAACTGAATCCGCCACTTTTAATTTGTCTAAAAGGGCAGCCTCTCCCGCCTCACTTTGTAAAATAGAACCTAAGTTAAAAATTCTACCCTTAGAAAAATATATATAGAAATTCTCACCTCTATGAGAAGGATGTCCCTCAGGCCGGCTAGAAGAAGGACCCTCGGAGTGGGGACAATCTTGAGGCGGACCTCTTCCGCGAACCTCTTCCCGAGGCACCCCCACCGCTTCTCTCAGCACCTCAGACCTCGAGCACGCCCCTGAATTCTTTCTTTGGTCCTCCTCTCCCGTGAGGACCCTACACCCTTCTTGGAAGAATCCGTCTCCTTTCTCTTCCTCTTCTTTCTTTCCTCCTTTTGGAGGTATCAAAATGACCCCTTGGCCCAAGTACCACTTCCTTCTTACTTACTTGCATGAGGCAAGTGGCGGGTAAACTTAAGCCCTCGAAAAGAGGCCAAAAGACTCTTAACATAGCTTAGGTCCTCATCCTCCATCGGATTTCCTACAAAACAAGGGCCAAAAATAAGTCAATTACTGAAGTAGTTAAAAATCAGGACCAAAGCAAGATACACGAATAATGCCTACCAGGACACTATTAAAATGACATTTAACAAGGTTTTCCTTTATCAAGAACTCATCCATGTACACTTTGGATAGCCACATCATTGACTTAAGAAGAACCTCCTCTTCTCCGTCATTTCCTCATGGCGATGTCCGTTAGGAACCTCCCACTTTGTTCGGACATCCCACTCGGACTTACTTTTGACAAAGAAGAATTTACTCTTCCATCGCTTAATGGAAGAAGGAACTTTCCCTAAAAATTTCCTCCCGAGCGAGCGAAAAGTAATACCAATCGGCGTTAGACTCTAGGCATAGGCTAAAAAGCATCACGGAACCAGCGGACGGTCGGACTTATTCCGTAATGCTTGAAAACAATAATAAAGCCGTTCAAAAGTCTCCAAGAATTTGGAGCCAAGGCTATGAGGGACACAAATGATACTCTTCTAGTATTGCCTTAGCGAAATCGGAAAAAGGAAGCCTAAGGCCACCCAATAGCGCATCTTGATAGATGGCTATCTCCCCTTCCCTAGGAGAACTTGCCGTCTCCCCGAGCAGGGGAACCCTAACCTCAAGCGAGGGACAAATTTATCTCATACTTCGCTACGGGCTATCTACTTCCTTTTGTCCAAGAAGACTTATGAATGTGTCCGACCCCTACCCGTTGCCCTAGAAGCGGGATGAACCCTGAACCACAGGCAGGGATGCCCCAAGTTGCCCCGGAATCATGGGATCGCAAATGAGAAACCAGAGGGTTGGATGGAGAAGGGACCAAGGGCTCATGAGAAGAACTAGAGGAGGAAGAAGTAGCGGTAGAAGTGGCTAGCCATTACCTTAGGAAAGAAAAAGATAACACAAACACAAAAACTTCGAAACCCGAGGCTTTCATGGGAGAAGAAGAAGAAACCTTAGGAAGAAGACCGCGATTCAACTTTGAAATAAACCCTTTTTGGCCCATGCGATTTATTTCGCATATATATGAAAAGCAAACGAATCTCGGGTACACATTCGATCTCAGTGTTACATTCCAATCAAAACCGTTGAACCAAGGCCCCCAAATCCTGACCGTTCAAATAGGCCATTATTACTCCTCCAAGAAATCCGTCCACGTCAGCATACCAAACGCCGCCTGACACATATTGGTAATCGCGCCCATCATGCTGTTGACAAAACGCACACCGCGCATGTCACGCCATATCACCCCTTTTAATATGAAACAGTGCCAGAGACACGTGTCCCTCAAAGAAATAATGAGCACAATACCATAGAACCAACACCATAAAAAACAAAACACATATTCCAACATAGGATCGCCAGTGAAGGCCATAAAAATACCAAAGGATTTACAAACAAAACGACAAACGTCATTTATTCAGGTTACATACAAACAAAGCAGAAATAACAAAAACATGTTATCAGGCCGGACTAAAGTTAAAAATCCAGCGGATTAATTAAAACCGCGCTTTCGAATGAGACTTCGGAGGAGATGCAAGGACTCATAGCCGTCGCTATCCTCGTTCCCACTAGGAGAACACGGATCGCCTGAGGCGAAGGTAGGGACCCACTTCTCTACGACAAGAGTCATCTCCAAACATCTCAAATTCGAAACGTACACCCCCTGCATAAGTGACAACTAAAAGGTCTCCCGCCTCCATGCCATGATCAACATGAAAAGCCTCCCACCACTGCGTGATGCATATCTTACACGGGTCCCCGTTAACCAATAGAACGCTGGCCACACACACGGTAGATTCGGACTTACTAGGTGGATAAACCCGGTCCTTAATTCGGCTGTAGATGTTCGTGGAAAGGAGCTAGGAATTCGCAAGTGGCAAGAGCATTGGCTAAAAGTGAAGAATTTATAAAAAGACAAGCGTTGAGCCATGATACAAAAGATTCGACTATGAACGTTACCCATACAAGCCCTTAAATAGAAAAATATGCGAGAATTTCTGAGAAAAATCTACTTCGATAACAACGCGAAAGAGAACATGCGATAACCGTGGTCACCCATCTGCCATGGATCTAAGCCCACCCCTACATAGACGTGCCAACTAAGAAGAATACTTGTTCTCGAACCAAGCGAAACGTGCGATTAGCTCACCTCTCGCTCAGATTCTTCGAACAAAGTACATTTTAGGGGGGACTAGTGTTACGGATATATTTGGTAAGACAGATGTCAATGACCTAGGGACCACCTGTCACACACAGGACCGTGTGTTCTCAGCCACGTAGCATCTTTGGCCACGTAGCAATATCACGAAATAACCTTGCACAATTCCGTTCGGCAATAACGTGAGCAATAAATCCTGCGAATAAGTCCGTCGGAATTATAATTATGACAGCCCTCTTATATAAGGCGTGGGGTGGAAGGAGAGAAGTAAAATATCTAACTCCTCTAAAGTAAGTAGGTCTTATCCACTTACTACAGTGGGCAGATATTTACCCTACTTGCCTACAGAGCACCTACACGCTAGGCAGATATTTTCCTACCGCCTTAGAAGATATTCACCTAGCCCACCGCCTTACCCCACCGCCTTGCAAGATATTTGCTTAAACCGCCTCTCACTTGCTATAAAAGGAGAGGAAGGACAATAAGTAAAGGGACAGAAAAATACTCACTACACATTACACAAAGCACTTCCTAGAACTTCTTACCCTAATTTCTGACTTAGGCATCGGAGTTAAATCCGAGCAGAAAGGCCCAATTCTGATTATTTCTCCTCCTCTTCACAAGTCTATCAGTGGATAAGTCTGGACGGAATTGCTGAGTGCCCTCCGCGTCTCCTTGTTCGCAAACAGAAGTAAGAGTCCACACCAACTATAAATTTTAAGCGTTTGTCAAAGGCTGAGACCAGATCACGAGGCCAGAGTAGCCAAAGAGTGAGGTGGACCAGTTTTTGGCATCAACATATTGTATGAACTGCTTTTGTTGTGATGGACAGTATGTTTGCTTATCTTAATATCAATTGGGTTTTTTGATAAGATATGTGTGTTCTCTTTTGAGAAACTAAACCACATCAATCTCTAACAGATAGCACTATGATGAGGGCCAGAGGAAGATGGGGGCGACCACGACGAGTCCAAGTACCCCCGCCTCCAATTGAGGAGGTACTTCCATTTCATGAGGAGATTGAGGTTGAGAGTAGGAGTAACCTGCTCAGTCTAACATTACAGGGCCCCAAGCGGGAGGCCCAGACCCAAGGGGGGAGGTACCCCCATCACCATGCTCCAGCTGATGAGGGAGATGCACGCCCTCATCAGAGAGCAGAGGTAGCAGCAGGCGCCACACCCTCCTACCACACCCGCCGCACCAACTACTGGTAGGAGTTTACTTGGGGAGATTAGGAGACCGTCTCCCCAGTCGTTTAGGGGAACTGTCGACCCTTAGGCGGTAGAGCTTTTGATCAGGGAGTTGGAGAAGGCCTTTGAGTATGTCCAAACGGATGAGGCCGAGAAAGTCAGGACTGCTGCCTACCTATTACAAAGAGGCGTAGAGGATTGGTACCTTACGGAGGTACGGACCAGGAAGGGAGGACCCTTCAAGACATGGGAGGAATTCAAGGAACCTTTTTATGCGAAATACTTTTCTCATAGACGCCTGGTACAGATGGAGCAACAGTTTACCCATCTTATCCAGGGTGGGATGACTGTGAAGTAGCATAAGGCAGAGTTTGACCACCTAGCTCGTTTTGATCCCAACATGGTGCCGACCAAGGATGTCAGAGTGCGGAGATTTGTGTGGGGCCTCCGGCCGTCACTCAAGAAGATCCTATCTAAGTTCATGTGCACTAGGTACTCTAAGGCCGTGGCTAGGGCCAAATACATCAACGCCTACTGCTAGGGGGAACAATAGGGGCCACTCAGAAGGAAAAGAAGAAGGATAAGAAGGACAAGGGCCAAGGCCCCAGCAACAGCCAGTCGTCCGCCAAGGGTGCGGGGCGATCAACGTCTGAGTATAGGTTGCGGCCATATAGTAGGTCCTCCATATCATCAGTCGCCTCTAGAGGTAGAGGCTCTTAAGGCAATGTATCCCAGCTATCCAATGTTATACATATGGCAAACCACACAAGAAGGCCCAGTGCTCGACCATCATAGGAAGCTGCTTTATATGTGACAGCTTAGAACATAGGAAGGCACAGTGCCCACAGGCCCAGGCTGGGCAAGAGGCAGATGGAGGGGCGTAGAGCTCACAGAGGTCATCAAGGGCCTCGAGCAAGTTCTGCACTCAAGGGCAGAGGCAACAGGGAAGAGATAGGAAGGGGAAGGTAACTCAGCCGTCTTCCTCTAGGCAGCAGCCGACACAGTAGAGACGACTAACCAATGGGCGGGTCTATCACCTCACCACTGAGGAGGCGCAGGCATCACCCACCATTGTCGCAGGTACTATTGCAGTTTGTTCATTTTATGTGTACTTTGTTTGTTCTGGGTGCCACACATTCATTTATTTCCACACTATTTGCATGGAGAAACTCACTACCAGTGGTGGAGTTACTGTACTAGTTGAGTGTAGACACTCAAGTTGGGGCAGCGAGACTAGTGAGCAGGATGGCGCCAACATGTACCGTGGTGATTGAGGGCTAAGGGCTACCGGCTAATCTACATGTGATGGACCTGAGAGATTATGATGTTATCCTCAGGATGGATTGGCGTTCTTCTGTGTATGTGGTGGTGGATTACTGTTGGAAGAAAGTGTACTTCAGGATGCCCCATGATGAGGAGTTCATCTTCCACAGCAGTAGGGATTACTCTTTGGTGAGAGAGATTTCAGCCATTCAAGCGCGGAGGCTTCTTGGAGATGGTTTTGTAGGGTACCTGGCCTCGATTTGTGAGGCTCATCTAAAGAGTAGCCCCGTCATTACAGACATTCCAGTGGTGAGCGAGTACCCATATGTGTTTCCTGAGGATTTACCGGGCGTACCCTTAGAGAGAGTTGGAGTTCTCTATTGAGGTTGTTCCTGGTATGGCTCCCGTGTCTAAGGTCCCGTATAGGATGGCACCAGCATAGCTGAGGGAGCTAAAGAAGTAGTTCGAAGAACTACTGGAGAAGGGTTTTATCCGACCGAGTATGTCACCTTGGGGATCTCCAGTGCTATTTGTCAAGAAGAAGGATATGTCCTTGAGGTTCTGCATCGGCTATACGTAGATGAACAATGTGACGGTCAAGAATAAGTACCAATTGACAAGGATTGATGATCTTATGCATCAGCTACAGAGGGCGCAAGTGTTCTCGAAAATTGACTTGAGATTCGGGTACCACCAGATATGGATCAGAGGGAGGACGTCTCAAAGAATGCTTTTCTGACTACATATGAGCACTATAAGTTCTTGGTGATGCCGTTTGGGCTCACCAATGCCCCGGCTGTGTTCATTGATTTGATGAACTGTTTTTTCCGGAGATACTTGACTGGTTGGTGGTGGTCTTCATTGATGATATACTTATCTATTCCTAGAGTCGCCAGAAGCACTTGGAGTACTTGAGGATAGTGTAGAAGACTTTGAGGCAGCATCAGCGTTATGCCAAGTTCTCCAAGTGTGAGTTCTGGCTGGACAGCGTGGCCTTCTTGGGGCATGTTATCAGTGGTGCTGGAGTATCGGTAGACCCCAAGAATATTAAGGAAGTAGTTGACTGGAGGAGACCGACTACCGTCAGGGAGATACAAAGTTTCTTGGGATTAGCTGGGTACTATTGGAGATTTTTTAAGGGCTTATCCTGCTTAGCAACACCATTGACTAGGCTGACAAGGAAGGGTGTCGATTTGTGTGGACCGAGCCATGTGAGAGGAGTTTTCTAGAGTTAAAGCACAGATTAGTATCGTCACCAGTTCTTACCCTACCACAGAGTGGGTGTGAGTACAAGGTCTACAATGATGCTTGTAAAACAGGCTTGGAGTGTGTGCTGATGCAGGATGGGATAGTCATTGCCTATGCTTCACATCAGTTGAAACCATATAAGGAGAACTACCCCACACACGACATGGAGCTTGCAGCGGTCGTGTTTGCACTGATGATCTGGAGGCATTTCCTGTATGGTGTACCATGTGAGGTATACACTAATCACAAGAGCATCAAATACATCTTCACTCAGAAAGAGCTGAGCATGAGACAACGGCGCTTGTTGGAGTTAATCAAGGACTATGATCTGAGCATTCATTATTACCCGAGCAAGGCTAATGTGATGGCAGATGAGTTGAGCAGGAAGTCGAACTATGGAGTCCCCACGTTGTTGATATCTCGGAGGCCTTTGTTGGAGGAGATAAGGAGGTTGGAGTTGGAGGTTGTTTTGCTAGATATGAAGGTCAGTATGGCTAGTTTGTGCATTCGACCTGCCTTGTTAGAGAGGATCCGAGAGGCACAACCTCGAGATAGGAGACTATGGGAGATATTAGGCAAGGTCGTGTAGGGTGAGTCCACAAAGTTCCTTATTGACAAAGATGACACACTCAGATATGGTGACTGATTATGCGTGCCAAATGGTCTAGAGCTGAAGAAAGACATACTAGAGGAAGCTCACTACTCGAGCTACGTGATCTATCATGGGGAGACCAAGATGTATCGAGGTTTGAAGGACTATTTCTGGTGGAATGATATGAAGAAGTAGATTGCAAGATTTGTAGCACAGTCCCTTACCTGTCAACAAATGAAGGCAAAGCATCAGAGGCCGGCGGGGAAGTTACAGCCCTTACCAATTCCTGAGTGGAAGTGGGAGCATATCATCATGGATTTTGTGACTTGGATACCCCGTACTAAGAGGGGACATGAGTCTGTTTGGGTGATAGTGGACCAACTGACTGAGTTGGCAAAGTTTATACCTTTGAGGGCAGGCACTACATTGGAGCAACTGGCTTGGTTGTACATCGATGAGATTGTCCGACTACATGGAGTGCAGGTGTCGATCACCTCAAATCGCAACACCAGATTTGTTTCGAGGTTTTGGGAGAGCTTGCACAGAGCCTTGGGCACCCTTCTGGCATTTAGTACAGTTTTTCATCCTTAGACAGACTGCCAATCAGAGAGGACCATTCAGATTCTGGAGGACATGTTGAGAGCATGTGCCTTAGACTTCACATACGCGTGGGACAAGTGTCTGCGCCTAGTAGAGTTTGACTACAACAATAGTTACTAGGCGAGTATTCAGATGGCACCTTATGAGGCTCTGTAAGGGAAGAAGTGTCGATCACCGATTTGTTGGGGAGATGTAGGTAAGCGGAAACACGAGGAGCCGGACTTTATCCAATGGATCGAGGAGCATGTCAAGATGATCTGAGAGAGGCTGAATATTGCATAGAGCCGTCAGAAGAGTTATGAGATTTAGGAATCGTGGGAAGCTCCATCCACGTAACATTAGACCCTTCGAGATTCTGGAGCGGGTAGGAGCAATTGCCTATAGATTGGCTCTAGCCCAGGATCTGGCACAGTTCCAATGACATGTTGTTATGCATCATCATACTTTTATATAACATTACATAGCACAAATAGGATAATCTGCATAATAGTAAAAGACTTTGACGTGGTGTCTTTGGATATTTCTAGTAGTACAACCCATAAAATAATCAAAGAAAATTTCTAAAATTTCCTAAATCCTTTTTGGGTTTTGGGCTCCTTCATACATCATGAAGACATGAATTTAAAATTACATGTGAAGGGCCTAATTTTAAATTTGATCTAATAAACAAAAATCTAATCCAAAGGCATCATGTAATTAACTACCAAAGTTCTATTCATTCAATCATATTATAAAAAAATATTCACTTGTGTGTGGGCACAACTCAAGATTAATCAGATCACTAAACTGATTGTTGTCTCTCTCTAAAACTTATCTAATGAGCAATTGAGACTAGGACTTTTGAGAAAGAACTTTTCTCTCTTTTCTCTCTTAGGATTCCTCAATTGGTTCCTATCTCACACTCTCTAAAACTTATATCAAACTCCTTTTGAAAGTCATGTTATGAGAGGAGAAAGGCTATTCCTTTTATAGAGAAAATAACTCTCCTTTTTAAACTAAGATAAGATTTCGATTTGAATTCAAATACCTCTTTTGAATTCAAAAACAAATTTTTGTGATACAAAAATTTAGAGAGATTTTAGGCCAAATTTAAAAGATAAAATATCCTTATATTTATCTCTTTCCATGTGTTTAGTTATTTGATTTTAGATTCAAAATCAAAATCAAACTTAGCAACCAACTTACTATATATATTGAGGCTAGACATATGCTTTACAAGCTTATCTAAATCCAAATTAATTTGAGTTTATCTTAATTTTAACTCAAATTTAAACACATATGTCTTGGCTCACATTATTCAATAAGTCCATAAATAAATATATAATCAAATTATGTATTTATTTATTTTATTTATAAATAATACTACAAATTAATTCTCAATTAATTTGTAATAAAGTGATCAACACAAAATCAACTAAACTTGTCCAATCGGAGTTCCTTGTTCGGAGGGGGACTTATGGACCTATAATCCCGGGCTCCAATAAAACTTTATATTAACAATTAAACTCTTTAATTAATCAATATGTTTTATTAATTCCAAAGTTACTCCACTAAAAACATGGAATTGCACTCCCAAAATTATAGATATAAAATTACTCTCGGATTAGTGCGTCCCATATGATATAGTCATCACCTATATATTGATCCTCCATGAATAATTCAGAAGTAGAGCTAGGTAAAGATCCGTTAACCTCTCTAATTACATCTTTATCCTCAAGTACCAATGATTCTCTAATGAATGATAAGATTCAAGAACAAATCAAGAATCTGAGTACTCATACCATTCAAGCCCTGAATCATCACTCAAGGGAATTATCTGTCTACTTCTTATGAAGAAGGAATGGATTCCGTCTTGCAATGTTAACATTCCCTGCTATTCATTTTGTTACACCTCCAACATACAAAGCTTAAGGATCATGATCTTATAATCCGTACCGAGTAAATCAAAAGATGTAACGCAATAAATAGGAGTTTGCTAACCACTCAGGATTAAGATCATTACATATCCGACCATCAGTGACATGATTTGAATGCATTATATTTTAACGGAAATTATCAGTGATTCAAATCACATCGTGTCCCAGTCCTACATAATCTCATTATATATAGTACACTCATTAGATGTCCCTCTACATCAATAGTTTGGATAAAATCATTTCATTCTTAATGATAATGAGCTGCACTAGTGAAAATCAATTAAAGATTCCATACTTTAATTGTTAAGTCAATTGACTAGTTTTCACAGACTAATTTAAATTATCATCCTTAAATAATATCCTCCCAAATATATAACACTTATATATATTTTTTCAAGGTTACGTAGATAATTGTGGAATTTTGTGATATTCATAAAGTATTCAAACAATACATGCACTTGTAATAATTATATTATTTTATTCATAATTAAATAATATTCATAGCATCATATGCTTTAGGGCATACATCCCAACAAATATGCAAAATAAACATATTTAAACCTCTCTCCAATGCTCCCCCCACTGTTGAGGCGCGTATGTATTTGCAACAATGTCTTCCTTCGATGCCCTAGCAGTCTCCCAAGAGGATCCTTTCAAACCCTGGTCATCCATGAGCTCCAAGATCTCCAAGTCGGCCCAAAAGGTGGCAAAGACCAAGAGATGTTTTTAAAAACCCTAAACCTAGGTATTTATAGTCCTAAACGTGATTAGAAGATCGAAATACAGTTTACTAGGTGCTTAGGCTCATCAAATCAACATTACTGAATTGGGGCCCGATAGAAACGGGACCTTTGATTGGTAGACAGATCTGTATAGTACTTTGAAATGATACGGACGGTCTCGTATAGGTTTTAGATGGGGTCATCTGCTACTGCAGCCTGATTTTCCCCTAATATGGACGGGGCCGCCCAGGGTTTGGACGGACGCGTCTAAGGTTCAGACAGGTCTCTTGTTTTTATCAAATGGCAAGAAGTAGGTCTTGAGGTGTTCTACGGTTCAGACGGGTCCGTTTGCTTCCAGACGGATCCGCTAGTCGTCATCAGCCTCCTTCATGTCTGCGCAGTCTTCATCAAGCACTCGATCAGATAACCATTTCACCTCAGATTGACCTGAAATTTTAACTAGGTGTTTTTGATTTCTTGTTCTTGTAATTTTAACTGAAATTTTAACTATTGGCTTTAGAGTCTTGTATCTCTTGTAATAAATTCTTGACCTATGCTACTCATTCATAATGCTCATAGCCCTATCTCCTCCTTCCTTTCTTTGATCCTTAACCATGGAACAACCTTTCTAACTGCCGATTGGTCAACCTCTTATTTATAGAATATCTTTTAAGCTTCTTTTGAATGATTTCTCCTCCATATTGGTTCTAAACTTGAAGCTTCCATTAACTTGCCCTTGGTATGTTTTGTTTCACAAAAATAACACATTTAAAGTACCAGTGGGCTATAATTCATCAAAATCACATGCTAAGTGTATGCAAATATGGTATAATAATGTGGTGAAGTGAAAATTTATCATTGAGCTTGCGTGCTAGTCGAGTAGGTATGTGGAAGCTATCCTTTTCTTGTGGATTCTTCCACCAGATGCAATAACGAGGGAGCCAACAGGGTGGAAAAGTTGGCATCCGCTGGGATTGTGATTGGACCAGATGGTTCAGAGGTTCTTATCCTATACCCGTCTGTGGGGTGGCACGTTGACCGTATACATACATGTATTTTATAGTAGCGCTACCAGACTTTTGAGTCCGCATCGACCGAGGGTTGATATCGACTTAAGCCACTGCTTACCCGAGGGATGACTTGTGAGTCACTTTCTTGGATTGCTCGTCATGAGCTTGTTACTGAGTGTATGGAGTAGAAGTCACTACGATTTGACGTCTTTCTTTGATGTATGGTTGAGACTCCTGCTTTCTTGGTTTGTATAGTTTGTTGTTCCCACATCAGGTTACCTTTTCATGTTAACTAATTTATTCTCATTGGCTTATCGGGTGTTATTTGTAACATGACTTCATTGTATTCCTCTCGGGGTACTTATTGAGCTTTCCTTTAGAAAGCTCATGCACTTGTTGATTCCCTTATTCTGATCGCGAGGAGTAGGACGCGGGTCACAAGAGTGGCACGTGGCACTTGCTAGGATTTGTTGTTGAGGTTTTGTTGACCTCTAGTCTTCTTTGCGTGTGAGGACATATTTTGTAGGACCCCTTGTAGGGCCAGTTTATGTTGAGATTGTAAGGTCTGTGTACCCTTAGACTTTTTATTTCCGTTGTGTAGTCATATGTCAGACACATTTATGGTTATGTCTTATTCTACTCAGCTGTGCATATGATGTATATTTTCGGACTATCGAGGCCTTGTATCCGGGTAGGGGCACATCCTTGCTTTCGAAATGGCCGGTCGGTCATGGCGTGCTCATGGGCTCGAGATTTTAGGGTCGGGGTGTAACAAAGAGAATTATCTATGTTTTTATTTATATCTTCCTCTGGTATCCATGTTATGGCTTTCCATAGTATTAAAGGCAAAACCTTTTGTGGTACCTCGGACATATGAACTTAGGATGAACTTGTTATTGCCTTCCTTTTTAAATTGGTTCCCTCTTTATTGACAGTTCTTGTGGATCATTTATGTATACTTATTCTTGTGGTTTCTTTGGTTGGATGTGCAAGAGCCCATAATCATACACCTAGTTAGGTTGCAATACATCACTATGAGTGTTTATGGTGGTGATTTATATAGTTATTATTGCCTTAGCCCAAACTCCATACCATTTTAGGTCTTAGTGGGCACAAGTGATAGGGTATGATTAGGACATAGAGAGATCGGGTGTTGTACAAGATAGGTGTATTATCTCACACCATCTAAGAACTAGTCTCTAGATAACCGGTATTAGAAAGTCAATCATCAGCAAGGGATTCCTAGAGAGATTTGATCTGAGGTGCCATATACCATTTATGATTATCCACAATCTACCATCTATTCGCGTTAGTTCCTTCTTTAGGATAATTATTTAGATTACCACAACGCCTTCTATAATCTAGACTAGATAACATACGATGGTTAGTACTAGTGGTTCAGTCCCTATGGATTCGACTACCCTACCTTAGGGTACTTTACTACTTTATCGACCCCGTATACTTGAGAGAGAGATAATACACACCCTGTGCGTCAATCAATCAGTCTTCTTCGCCTTCAAACTCACCCCAAACCCTACCCGTCAGCTAAAGAATCGCCACAAGTCCCTTGATAAGTTAAATCTGACGGCCTTTTATAGAATTCAAATTTATGAAGTACGACCGTGCTTAGGACATGTTTAGGCCGTGCTTAACTTTGGAAGCTTTAGGAATCGATGAAAGGTGTTTTCATATAATCCCAAGATAAGCACGGATATACCACGGGCATAACACGTCCGTGCACTTCTGAAGCACAACCGTGCTCTAGGGTAGATGAAATGTGCTTGGCAAAACCATAATTCTGGAGTCAGTATGCCTTTAGCATGCCTGTGCTTAGGTTGTCTCATCTTTAGAATGCTCATTTTCAACTCTTTTTTATCCAAATTGAGTCGATTTTCCTTCCTTTTGTTCTAAGCACCTATTTTCCTATCCAATGACAACAAAATTCCAACAAGAGCACAAAAATAGAGGATTTTATGAGAAAAAACGAGTAAAGTGTATGCTAATATAGTTTAAAAATATGTATGTTCATACACTTATCATATATCCACACAGTAATACTTTTTCTTGTCCTCAAATAAAGAAACAATGGAATATAGAATGTAGATGAGTACATGATCTCCGATCTCATTTTAGTTGGGAGTCCCTTTGTTATCCAGGAAAACAAAGTGTCAAGTGACATAAAGCTTTTTAATGGAAATAGGTTTCACCTTGCTCATACTCACCGTGTGTGTGTGTGTAACCCTTCCTATGTTGTTCCTTACTAACCCAAACTTGGCCCAACTAGTCTAGACCTTATTCACTAAAATAAACTCTACTAACTCTTATATTTCTGTGGTAGCTTTATACATCCAATGAGGTAGCCTTTTCCCCCAATAGATCATCAAGTGAACATTTGTGATGCCCATTATTCGGCTACTGAAAAGCGGTTTTCACACTTCAATGGCGATAGCTCTATACACCATCTTTTCTAATCTATATTCTCCCAGTATGACATCCTTAGTGGATTTGACTTTCCTGATTTATAATTTTTTTTTTCAGAACAACAAATAAACTACTGGAAAAAACTAGGTAGAATACAAACCTAAGCAGAAAAGAGACAACAAAGTTAGGGTTTGTGTTTGAAAATTTGTAAGGTATTGAGTAAAGGTAAAACTACGTTATATATATATTGAAAAATAACACTCAACACTAATGTTCGTCTAGACTCAAAGAGGACTCCCAATCAACAACTATCATAAATCATCATAAATCAACACTCATCATAAACAATATAATCACTAACTAATCCCTATTTTTCAAATCTTTGAAACCACAAGGATTTTTTGTTTTGAAATTTTCCCTAGATGATATTGATCAGGCTGTGAAAATTTCAGCTAATACCTAGGTCACTTGTAAAAAAACCAGTAAGCAATAGAGGCTTCACATGCACGCATTATGTTAATCTAGAAAAAACAATCATATCCACCATTTTCAATTTCATGATTAATTATTTTCATTTGAGTTCAATTTATCCTAGTTATTTTCACAATCTTCAAAATTAAAATTATCTCAAGATAATCACTACTACAACTGTTATTAGAGCAATTTGTCAAACACTACATTCTCAAATTCAATAAAACAACCAAGGAAAATCCAATGCAAAAGTTTAGAGCAAGTTAATATACATACACATGTTGAAATAAATTCTCCAATTAAAAGCCTCTTCATAATAAAATAAACATTCAAGATCAACATCCAAAATTACAACAATTTATAGCAAGTAACAGTAAGAAAAGCATGAACCTTCTCTCTGACCACATCCCTATGGACCTCTCCCTCTCTGTGCTCATAGTATTCAACATCTCCCATAGCCTCTTCAATGGCTCTCATCCTCTTCTTGCTGCCTCACTAGACTTGGCTGTCTTTGACATCAATTTCAAATTATTCTCATGGAGTATTAAATCAAATATTTTCTAAAAATATCTCAAAATCATCAATGAAATTGAAACTGGAAATAAGAAACTTTGCAGAATATTTTTGAATGCCATTCCAAAACCCCAAAATCTAGTACTATCTCCTCACTTTAATGTTTTCTTTAGAGGAATACATGGGATGGTTTGGAGAGTGCTCACAAAGTTTGTGGTTAGAAGAGAAGTTGGGGCTCAAACAGCGGTAATAGAGGATAGGAGTTGGCCGGGAGGGGATCAATTGCACGAATAGTTTACAATGACTATGTGTTGCCTACATTGCTACATTGGAAAGAAACCTATTTCCAATGACTCGTTGGGAAAAATATGAAAACATTTTGTGTATAATAGAGATAAATTTGGAGGGGCACGTGGAGCCAACTCACCATGACACATGGACAGATCTGAGGCCTCGGTTTAGTCCAACCAATTCGTCATAACATCACCTCGGTTATGCACCTCTTCGTATTACTAGACAACCCCTCGAGCAGCCACAAATCTATCACTCCTCGGATTTATAAAGTGACTACTCCCCGGTTCCAAGGAGAAGACTTCCTGTTTAAAGCTCATGTCCTCACTGACATATCGAAGCAACCTACAGCAAAAGGATCCAAGGAGCCTTGGATCCTTCTAGAAGAATCAACAACCGAGCTTAAGTCGGAAGAGGGCACACCGGAAACCTATAAATAGTGGATATCTCACACCTGTTAAAGGACTTGACTCTTGGACACTCACTATCTCTCTCCCTCCCTTAACGCCCATTTTCATCTCATGTACATCGAAAAAGCATTGATAGTGGATTTCTTCCAAATGGGAAACCCATAGTTTTCCCCCCGATTTGTGAGGCTTCTACAATAAAGTTTTGGTATTCCTTGCTTTTATTCGTTCTTTCTTGATTTTTCTTGAGTTTTCTGCAAAAGCCCTTTATAAATTCAAATGTTAACCGAATTTGACAATCTTTTTGAATTTGAGTTAACATTTTGGTGCCGTCTGTGGGGACCCGATCAAGATCCTCCTCAAAATTGTGGCTCTACGCTTTGATCGCGAACTATTAAAATCCTTCTCAGAATTATGTTTCTGCTCTTTGATCGCGAGACACCAAAATTCCTTCTCGGAATTGTGGCTCTGCGCTATGATCATGAACCACTAAAAATCCTCCTCAAAATTACGTCTCTGAGCTTTGATCGCGAGACACCAAAATTCCTCATCGGAATTGTAGCTCTGCACTTTGATCGCGAACCACTAAAAATCCTCCTTAGAATTATGTCTCTCCGCCTTGACCACCCCCCCCCCCCCCCACACACACACACACACATCCTCCCAAGACCGAAGTCTTTACGTCTCACTATCGCGTCGCTCTCAAGGGAAAGTTTGAGTATCTCTTCTAAGGAGCCACTCACCCACTTCCACGAATATGGCCGTGGGATTCTTACAAAGAAAAACGTGTGTCGATGCTCCAAAAAAGATTCATTCATCCCGACAAGTGTTATCAGCTCAATAGAAAATAGGGTCAAGCAGTGTTCACGAAGACATTACAGATAAGAGTTGCACAAGCAACCTCTTAGACAACACTTTCCACAAAAAAAGAAAAGATATAATATGCTTTCAAGAAGACGAGGGAGCATCTTTGGGAGCAGGCGGGAATGCTGAGCGATTCTCTCCTTCATCTCCCACCCTCGGACCTACTTCACCTGATACATTATCATGAGTCTCCTTGGCAGACGGATCTTGAAAGGTTGATAGGATAAATTCAAACACGATTTTCATAAGAAAAAACAAAGGAAAAGGATATAATCAAATTGATTACCTCTATCTTCCCCAGTTTCGCTCGAAGAGGATTCCTCATCAAGGTGTTCATCATCCATTTCGGCATTAGGATCCTCTCCAGCAAGGGTCTTGAGGGCCTTCTTGTAGGTCAAGGAGTGGAAGTCCACGGGAAGCGTCCTCAACACCTCCTCGGGGACAACCCTCATGACCAGCTCCTTAAAGATCTTGAAAGCCTCCACGCCACCCTTGTGGAAGCCGGCCCAATACCCTCCTTCTATATCCTCATAAAGGGAAGAAAGGTTCTCTAGCTCCCGAACACGATTGTGGCATTAGTCCAGTGATTCTTGCAAAGAGGTGCTCTCACCTAGGGCCTTCTCATTGTCCTCTTCGGTGTTTTGTTTCTCAGCATTGATCCGAATAAGGAGGTTATCTTTCTCTTACAAGACCACAGAAAGCTTGCCTTTCTCCTGCTGTAGAAGGCTCGCTCGTTCCTTTGATAGCTTATGATCCGAGGCGAGCTTTTTATTGTCAGCCTTAGCAGTGGAGAGATCTTTTTCCGTTTGCAGACATCTATCCTTAAACGATTGGTTAGAAAATTTGATCACCTCCACCCCCTCCCTCAAGCCCTTGACCTCCTCCTTAAGAGATTGGACCCGCCCTCTAACTTGATCTTTTCCTTCAATAATTTTTGGCATTGAGATTCCGAGGACTTGAGCGAGCATTCCACTTTTTATTTTTCTCCCTTCAGAAGGGAGAACTCAGTCTCCAACTTTTGCTTCTCGACTTGCAAAGCCAAGACGGCGGCTCGGAGATTACTCCCCCTCTGAAGGAGATTAGTCGCACGATCCATTAAGGCACTACTCTATAACGGGGAGCGAAATTAATATCACTATGGCTCGCGAGGGTCCTTAGAATTAAAGCTATGGAAATACTAACTGAAATAGCAGAATGACGCATATGAGCCACCAGCTCAGACTCCTCAAAGCACTGGAGTCTTGCGTCAACCTCTTTGATATGAAGAAGTTCCAAAAAGACCGCAGCCACCACGAAGTCGGGGCAAAGGAGACTATCGAAGGGGTTGAACCCAATTTTCGAAGGGCTCCTCAAAGTCTAGCCAGACCCCTTGGATTCGGAAATGGGCCCCTTCATTTTGGCTGAAGAATCCACCATGAAACCTGCCATGTCCTCGTCCCCAACGGTTCGACTTGGAGGTTCGATAGTAACCAGGGCGGTGTCTACTTCTTCTTCCTCGCAGACATCTAGCACCCTCTCTACTTCTCCAACTAGAGAATCGCCCGTGTCATGCTCCAGAAAAGAGACAGCAGTGCGGTTGCGTCGCCTCCAGTTTGAATCCTTTTTCTCCTTACAAGGAGGGGAGCGTCGTCGTTATCAGAAGACCTCTCCTCCACTGCAACAGAAGCAGCAGTGACCTCCTCTATTTCCTTAGGGATGATGACCAAAGGAGTCATTTTCTTCTTAACAAGAGTCTTCTTTCTCGGCTTCGGTGCCTCGCGAGAAGAAGCGTTCTCCCTAGCCCTTTTTATCTGCCCTCGATTTGACTTGGATATGAGTCGAGGAGCCTTATCTTGGTCCCCCGCAGGCAGCCCCTGCGATTCTTTACCCTTGACCTGCTTCTTTTCCTTTTCTTTGAGAGGCTCCTTGAGATGAATGCCGAGCTTGGCGGCCTTCCTCTTCTTTTTCTCGTCTTTTGCAGCCTTCAGTTTTGCTTCATTGTCTCGCACACCAGCCAGGAAGACGGTCAAGGCAGTCATAGGTCTTATCGGTTTTCCTGCCACAACAAGCAAAAATCGAGTCACATCACAAAATCTTATGAACAGAAGTCAAAAAAAAAGACAGATACCAAAAGGAATTTGAGAAAAGCCCTACCCAGGGCCGTAAAGAGGCCACACTCTCATAATATATCGTGAGTCAGGTACTTATCAACCGGGACATCAGAATATTCCCTAAGCTTCTTCAGATATTGTTCTTCCTCGGGCAAAAGCTCTTTGCTATCTAACGGAAACATCTTGGGGGTACCCCAGCAAGTCCGAACCCCTAGAGCCTCCATACTCAAAACAAAAAGGAATTTCGTCTTCAATTATAGAGGAGGGAACAGAGCCGAGGAACTTCCTCTTCGGTCGAGCCCTGAAATAGTACCAATCGGTGTTCGTCTCCTTACTCAAACTGAAGAAGAGCTTAAACCGAGATACAGTGGGCTCAATTCTACAACGGGTACAGATTGTAACAAAGCCGCAAAGGCATCTCCAAGAGTTCGGAACCAGTTGAGAGGGGCAAACCTCGAATTCCCTAAAGATGTCTAAGAAAAGCTGGGGAATAGGGAGTCTAAGTCCAGCGAGCAGCATATCATAGTAAATCGCTATCTCTCCCTCCTTTGAAGGAGAACTCGTGCGCTTGGAAGGAGTTGGGACTTTATATTCTATGGGAAACACAACACCAGTAATTTTATATTCTAAGGCCACTTGATGAATCAACTTAGGAGTGTAGAGGTTGGGATAAGAAAATGAGCAGGCCTCCGTCGTCTTAGAGCGGTCAAGGATGGACTCAAGCGCAAAAATAGGGGAACTAACAGATAACATAGCAGAAAAGGAAGAAGACATCGTACCTGAAGCCATGAGTGGCGTCCTGATGAGTACAGGGAGGTCACTATGCATACAACGTTAGACAACGAGGAAGATGATGGACTTGGCTCTCTTGGTGGGGAAATCCTCTTTGAAAAATAAGTCTAATCGGTACAGCAGTAATCCTAACCGAACGTGTGGATGGGTGAAGGACGGCTCAGATCGGGACGCATCAAGCTACCTCAATGGATGCGCGTCACATGGAGAATTGATGGGATTGACACCATCATTCCCTCTGGAGGCACCTGTGAAAAGAGGCATTAGGGAGGCCAAAGGGCACGACGCATTTAATGCGCCACTCCGCCTCACCCAATGATTGGACCTCTCACCTGCCCACACAAAGTACAGGAAGGCACTATGAATCTTGTAACGCAAGATCCATTACAATTGAGCCGCTACTGAGCCCAAGACCAAGGCATGTACGTCTCGCCGCTTCACTCACAGAGGCCTCTGATGGGTGGATTCCTCAAGTATACGGGTCATGGTCAAGTAATAAAGTGGACTATGGGAAGTCGGATGTCGAACCACATGGCATAAAGATTGCTAAGTGTAAACCAAGCTTTAATAACCTAGTCTAAATGGTAAATTGGGGGGTTTTGGTTTTCAAAACTAAAGAACTAAAGAGGGTTGAACGTAAGAACTGAAAATCGAGAGTTGATTGGGGTAATTCAATAGCAAGAGAGGATACTTGGGTATGCATCCCTTTTGGATTTCAATTCTAAATATGAGCAAAGATGTTTATGAATCAAGGTTGATAATTCTTGTACCAATAATCCCTAAATTATATCCAACCCCTCTTCCAAGGTGATTGGATAACTAGTCTTCTAGGACTTGATATGAAGTTCAAGGGATAATTCCTAAATTATATCCAACCCCTCTTCCAAGGTGGTTGGATAACTAGTCTCCTAGGACTTGATATGAAGCTTAAGGGAATTTATGTATATTGGAAGAATCATGGGGGTGAATTCTTATGAAAGAAAGAGTCGTTTAAGCCCCTTCTAGTACCCGATTCCTCGGTGTACTCATGAAACTCTCTAATGAAGCAAGTTCCTAATACAAGGAGGCGCTAGCTCTAGCCCTTGTATTGCACAAAAGTAATTTCTAGTATTGAAATTACAATCAATACATAACATTCCTTATACATTCAAGAGAATACCAACAAAGCATCATAAACATTCAATGCTATTAATGCTCAATCCAAAAGTTCAACATACCCAAGTACCAATAGATTAGTTCCCCATAAATGGAGAACTCAAACCAAAATGGACAAGCTTACAAACCAATGAAAAGGTAATAGAGAACACCATTACCTCCAAGATTGTAACTCCAATGGTTCTCTATTCTCAAGATTTGGGGGAAATGGCCTCCAAGACCTAATCTCTCCTCTAGCCTCTCTCCCAAGCCAACCTCCCTTCTAAACTCTCATACTTAACTATTTATACCCATGAATTAGGGTTTCACTTAAGAAATTACAACATTGCCCTTGAGTGGGCCCGTGGAACTGCGAAGGTTACGGTGAACGGCCTCATGAACGGCTTGTTCATCAGTCCATTCATCTCACAGGTTGCTCTGAACCGGCAGTTCAACTGGCGGTTCATCAGTCTGTTCAGCTCACAGGTTGCTCTGAACCGGCAGTTGAACGGCCGTTCACAAGGCCGTTCATCTCCTTGGGTGTCTGCCCCTATGCCCAGGTGTGAATGGTTGTTCACCAGGTCGTTTAACCCCTGTTTTCTTCAGAATGTCTTTGTTTGTCCTTCATTTTGTTGATAAATGCTTCCTCTACGTAGGGGTTGCTTATATATGCATTGTTTACAAAATATGAAGCATTTTAAGTACCAGTGGGCTATAAATCAATTCATTCGATATAAAAAAAAATGTGTATAAGTGATAAGTAAATATGCTTATTTGAACACTTATCAGCCTCCCTCGAGAGTCCTCGGAATAATCACGTTATACTCCCCAAGCTACTTCTCATGTGCTTAGCTCACGCAAGCATACTGGGGGGGAGGGACTGATGATAGAGATAAGTTTGGAGAGGCACGTGGAGCCAACTCAGCATGACATGTGGAAAGATCTGAGCCCCCGGTTTCGTCAAACCAGTTTGTCATAACATTGCCTCGGTTATGCACCTCCTCGGATTACTAGACGCCCCCTCGAGCAGCCACAAATCTATCACTCCTCGGATTTATAAAGTGACTACTCCCCAGTTTCGAGGAAAAGACTTCTTGTTTAGAGCCCATGTCCTCACTGACATAGCGAAGCAACCTACAACCAAAGGATCCGAGGAGCCTTGGATCCTTCTAGAAGAATCAACAACCGAGCTGAAGTCTGAAGAGGGCACACCCGAAACCTATAAATAGCGGATATCTCACACATGTCAAAGGACTTCACTCTTGGACACTCACTATCTCTCTCCCTCCCTTAATTCCCACTTTTCCTCTCATGTATACTGAAAAGTTCTGATAATGGATTTCTCCCAAATGGGAAACCCGTGGTCTTTCCCCCGATTTGTGGGGTTTCCACGTTAAAGTTTTGGTGTTCCTTTCTTTGGTTTGTTCTTTCTTGATTTTACTTGAGTTTTCCCCAAAAGCCCCTTATAAATTCAAATGTTAACCGAATTGGATAATCTTTCATGAATTTGAGTTAACAGTATACATCAATTATACATGATGGTCGGTCAAGAATAATAAACAATCTAGATGGAAATCAACCCCTCATTAGCAAAAGTTGTAGGGAAAGACCCATTTTCTACTAGTGGTGCCAGAAGTAGAGATGTGTAGCTTTTGGAATATGTTTGCCACCCAATTTAGATCAACCATCATAGAAGCGACATCATGATGTCAAGCTTCAGTGGATAAGTGGGAGGTTGTCCTTTGCATCTTTGAAGTCCAACAGATCGTATTACAACTAAGCAACACATAGGTAGAAGTATATTTTTATTTTTATTGTCATTGATTCCATTGTAGTTAGTATCAGAGAATGATTGAAGAGGCAGAACAAAAGAAATCCAGATGAGTATACAATGAGATAACCAATGGTCATAATGGCCTATTGGTATCAGGTCCCTTCATAAGAGATTGGATTGTGACACCGGGCAAAGTGGTGATTAACACGCAGGCTAGCCCAAACCATGGGATAGCAAGGAAGACGAAGAAAGAATCTAGAAAAATAGAGAAAACCACTCTGAAATTTTGAATAATATTATTAAAACAAAAACTAAGTTGGAAGCTACTCTACAAGCAGGACTAATATCCTTGAAAACCCTAGAATCTCACAATATTCAGTTTTTTTTTAAATGACAAAAATCCAAAATTATTCCAAATTTAAATTCAAATAACACTAAACAAGCAGTCAAAATGCTAGGGCAAATAAAATCAAATCATGCCTTAATCCAGTATTTGAATTATTTCAGGAAAAAACCAACGAAAAAGATGATTCATTGGGGAAAATGGTGTAATTTTGGGAAGAAAATGGGGTCCAACGAGCCTATCTTGGTGGACATCATATGCACATCGAGACGAGCTTTCAGAATTTGGGTTTAATGGGTGATTCCGACACATGTGAGTAAAGTTATAGCCAAAACACCGAATTGCATCCACAATTGCCCCAATCCTGGAACTGGCACAATCACTTCCAGCCTTTACGTCGATCCACAAATTCATGATATGCCAAAGCCTGCATGGTGCAATCAGATAGCTCAACATCATCTGACTTGGGCTCTCCTGCATCAGATTCTTTGATATATGACCCTTGATTGAATGTCTGCTCTTACATTATGAGGGTACAGGGGCCCAGATTTGTTTCACTCGTGAGCTACCGAACCCATTTAAATCTATCGGCGTACGAAACTATTCTGTGTGTGAGCTGCCCAACCTGGACAAGTCCTTGAAGTCCTTCGGGTGATGCTTGTCGCCTTATTTAAAAAAAGCAAAAATGAGATAGCCAATGAGATGTTGTTTTGAGGTATCAAATGATTTTGACAACTTGCCAATTTAGACAAGATGAGCAATGCAAAAACTAAGACAGCATATTAACTAAGAAGGAGATGTCTCATCAAGTGAAAGAGATATATAGAAGAGTATCAAGAACTTGATAAGTGGTGCCATCTGTGTGCAAAGAACCATTATCACGTTTGAGGGCCAAAGTAGAGCACATGAGAGTTTGAACTCCTTTGCTTTCATGCATGTCGTGCTTGTGTAGAAGATCTGAGATATATTTGTGCTACAAAATATAAGACCTTGTTTATCCAGAATGACCTCACCACCACTAAAGTAATTGAGTGCACAGAGATTTTTAAGGGAGAAAAGTGTAACAAAGTGTGATGAATGATGATGATATTATCAAAATGCAACACAAAAAGAGTTATGGCTCCATGATGAAACATAAAAAGAAAGTTACCTGAGGGAGAGTTGATGAAGCCAATTGTTACCACAATTCCCCCAAAATTATTATACCAAACTCGTGGAGCTTGACCAAGAACATGGAGACATGATTAGAAAATTGAGAATTAATGACTGACCCCAAGGGGTTGTTGCTTGAATGTCATGTCATTCAGTATGCCTTATGCAAGGCATTATTAACGTAAAGTTGATGAAGTGGCTAGCTGAATTCTGCTGCAAGAGAAATTACTTATGATGGACCATAGAGTTGGTTTAGAGTTGGTTTAACAACTATGTTGAAGGTGGCAGGAAAATCAATTCTAGGCCTCTTGTCAACCAAATTAACTTTTAACTGATCTATGGAATCATCTAGTTTGTGTTTTAATTTATTCAAAAAATATACCTACAGTGCAACAAAAAATATGTTAAAGTCCGTCTAGTTTGCTGTTTTTATTGCGTTATTTCTCTATTTAAAGTCTCTTTAATGCAAATTTTACGTTATTAACATCATGATTCCCATACTCCAAGTTTCATTTATTATCATTATGAGATATTACATATACCTATATGTTATGACAGGCCTGCTCTAGATAAACTCAAGTGATCAAATTAAATTTATATTAGATTATTCAAAACATTTAAAGACGTGAAATTTGTGCCTTTGTACAAACTAACCCACGGCCATTTAAATCAAAATTTACTTTTTGCAAGTACACCCCATGTCAACCAGAAAAAAATGTTTAATTTTCCAAGTACATTTTAAGACAATTAATTAGTGTGGCTAAAACTCATTTATATCTATGTTGTATTTATTTAATGTGATAAAAGACACACTGACCCAATTCTTACACCCCATGGATGTTTTCAATAAATCGATAATAAAAGGATCATTTTGTAGGCCCGTGATTAATAAGTATCCTGAGTTGAAGTCAAAAAAAGTTGGTCACTACATTAATTAATTGGGTACCAATTAATTTCTATGGAGCTTGATTTCATGAATATTATGGTTCAAATGAAATGAATTTCGTGTATTTAGTTGTATATCAGCAGTACTAAACAAGAGTATTAATATGAATTTTACTAATGGAGGATTATAGTACTTCTGATAGTATGAAAAGTTGTAGTTTAGTACTACGGCGCCTATTTGGTAATGGTTAAGACTAGGTGGTTAAAGGTTAAATCTAGAGTCTGGTACAGTGTTTTGCAAAGTAAATTTTTATATATAAATAGTAGGATATTTTAATTTTGGGTGTTTGGATTTATTTAGCTATTGAATATTATGAGTATTTTTTTATTAAAATGGATAAAACACATTTTTTATTGATTAATAAAAAATAGAATATTACGAGTTATAGTCCCAAGAACTAATATTGAAGTTGTAGTTTAGTCGAAGAAAACTTTCCGGTGTTTGTTGTTTGTTCAAAAATTAATTTTTATTCTTGTTAGATTTATAATAATATCTTTCTATATAAAACTATTTACAAAATTTCATTGCTATAATATGAACAAATCAAAGTAAATGTAATTCTGCATCAAATAATAGACATGAATTGTTTTGTGGACACTAGTTATTATATTGCATTAAAGTCATTTAAAAATGGTATCTTATGTACACAATGAAATATGTTTGGACCTATGTTGGACCAATAAAATAAATAAACAATAACACACACTGACACAGACACATCTGATGATCTCTATAAATATCTTCATTACATTTGTCACAAAATGTCCACACTAGTTTGCTAAAATAATTAATACCATTTCTGAATGAGTGCGCGCGCATGCATGCAATATACTGTAGAGATGGGAAGAGGAGGGGGAGAGAGAGAGAGAGAGAGAGAGAGAGAGAGAGAGAGAGAGAGAGAGAGAGAGAGAGAGAGGACACAGTAGAGATGTATATTTGTCACACATTAATTAATACCCATAGATGGAAGAAAGCTGTAAATATGTCAGCGTTGATGAAATTGATACAAGAGAAAGAAAGGTTCAGTAATACAACTGTTGGTCCTCTACACCTCATTAAACTTATGGCACACAAAACACAGCATCTTCACCGTGATACCATTCACTCCTCTAACACCAGTACTGAACCCTATGCAGCTAACCTAACACTCATGGGAAGGAGGTGAGAATACCGCCTGGCAGACATCAGAGAAAGCACGTAAGATGACAGGATGATACTGTGGAGAGTTGAGAGATAGCATGCGGCGAAGAAGCTCTCTGAGATCCTCCCAGCCGTAAATCTCGTTCTGCACGATCATCTGGACCATTGATTCACGGAAGTCTATGTATGGCTCAGAGGAGTCCTTCTCCACTGCCACACTCTCTCCAGTTATCTTTTCTCCTTTGTTCTTGCAATTAGTACCACGGGACTTGAGAGGGCTGTATTGGCATGAGAAGGAGGAGGACGAGTGTGTGGTTGAAGTGGTGGTGCTGCTGGTGGAGTTGGATGTAGAGGAGGAGAAGTAGTTGTGAGGTTTCTTTGGCTTTATTGCAGAGGAAAAGAACGAAGAGAACTTGCCTCTCCGACAACCGCAGCCGATGTCGACGATGACTGGATGGCGCCGCACTGCAGTCTTTCTCCTTGAAGACATTTCTGTGTGTTGAATGGTGTATGTGCTTGTGACGGAGAGAAACGGAGATGGAAGACTAAGGAAGTACTTGGAGTTTACAGAATGGCATATGAAACCTCTTATAAAGATGAGAGCCTTTTAAAGAGAAGGAAGTACAGGGCGTGTGCGCGCTTGAGTGCATGTGTGTGTGTGTGTGTGTGTGTGTGTGAGAGAGAGAGAGAGAGAGAGAGAGAGAGAGAGAGAGAGGGAGGTGAATTGTGGGGGAAGGGTGTACTTATGGCTTGATGGTCCATGTGAAGTTGGTGGTAAATGAAGGCAATGTGGAGGCATTTGTAGATCAGAAAGATAGTGCATAGGCGATCTAATGTCGTCCATTATTTTTGTTTTAAGGTTGTTCAAGATGTTATTGCGTCCATGGCCTTAGTGATGTACTAATTTAGCATATACACAAATGTTGATGTCAAAAATTTACTTATAAATGCTTTTGATTCTTTACCATAGTGATCCGTTGGCCTGACAAAGCTATTTGTTGAAATTTATAGTTGATGTGGGACGCTTACATTGGACATGAGGTGCTACCTGGAATCTGCGTCCGAATTGTCCGCTTTTACTTTGGGATCAATCATAGAAGGAAGAGGAAGTGATTCGAATTGGGCCTTTACTGCTTAGGGGATTTAACTCCGATGCTTAAATCAAAACACTTGCAAGAAGGAAGTCTTAGACATAGGTTAAGTCTTTGTGTAATTTTTCCGGATCCCTTTCTTCTATCATTATTCTTCTTTTATAGCAAATTAAGGCGGTTTAGGCAAATATCACGAAGCGGTGAGAAGAAGCGGTAAGTAAAGCGGTGAAAAAATATCTCATGAGACAATAAGAAAAATATCTCGCCTATTATTGCCTCTTTGTGTAGGTACTATGTAGGTAAGTAGAAAATATCTATACATTTGTAGAGGCAAGTGGATAAGATCTACCTCTTGTAGAGGCGTTAGATATTTTCTTCCCTAGGTGGCTATAGGCACCTTATGAGGCGATTTTTAAGAAAGTTGTTTGTAATTAGACGGCTTTGTTTGTAGGGTTGAACCCTCACTCTAATTTCTTGAGCGGAATTTCACTAGGATATTTAGTGATATTGCCACGTGGCCAAGGGGCGTAGCCACATGCGTGACGGTGGCCATTTAGGTAAGGGACAGCGTGTTTTACTAAATATCTCAAGTAACACTAGTCCCCCCAAAGTGTACTTACTCGAAAAATCTAAAGTGAGGAGTAAGCTAAGCGTACTCTTGGCTTGGTTAGAGAGAAAGTATCTTCCTTAGTTGGCGTGTCTATGTGGGTGTAGATTTTGTCTCTAGGATGATAAGGTACATGTGCTTTAATAGACATTTAATCGACACTTTTGTGTTTGTCTTTTCGTTGTTTTAAATTGAGGTAGATCTTTCTCCGGAATTTTCACCTATAGCGTCCATAGGTTTTTCTATTTAAGGAGCTTGTATGGGTAGTGTTTTTATTCATTCTGTTGTTATCTTTGTAGCTTTGTATAATGGGGCAGCGCTTGTCTTTCTTCAAATTTTTCACTTTCACCCTATCCTCCCTTCATTTGCGAATTCCAACCTCTTTTTATGAACATTTAGAGGGTTTGAGGACTGGAGTCGTTCATTTGATAAGTCCGAACGGCTGTGTATGGTAGTCTCTTTTGGTTGTTGACACGGATTTAGGTGAAATCTGTTTTGAGGAAGGGTGGGAAATTTTTCATGTTGATCATGATGTTGAGGCGGGGGATCTTCTAGTTTTTACTTATGCAGGGGGCATGCGCTTTGAAGTTGAAATATTCGGAAGCGATTCATGCCGCAAAGAAGTGGACCCCAATCTTCGCCCAAGTGCTTTGCCGGGGTTTCCTAGTGATGACGAGGACAGCGACGGTTGCGGAAGTCCGTGCATCTCCTCTGAGTCTTATCCGAGCGAGTCTTCCGACAGATCTGTAGACTGTTAACTAGTGAAGTCCCACGGAAAATAATGATTGTTAGGGCTTGTTATGTTGTTTGTTTGTTTGTTTTGGTTTGCAACTATCTTTGTAACATGAATAAATAAAGTTTGTCGTTTTACTTATAAATTCTTTGGTACCTTTCTGAAATAATCACTGGTGATCCTATGTGGGGGCGTGTGTTTTGTCTTCTATGGTATGGGCTCTACTTTTTATACAGTGCCTGTTATTCCCTGAGAAGACACGTGTCCCTCCTACTGTTTAGCATTAAAGGGAGATGGTGGCGCGACGTGCGTGGCGTGGGCGTTTGTCAACATCATGATGGGCGCGGCTACCCATGTGTGTCGTCAGGCGGCGTTTGGTATGCTGACATGGATGGAATTATCTGATTGATCTGGGTTTGAGGACCTTTGGTTCAACGGTCCGATTGGGTATAGTGTTGGGATCTAATGGCCAGTAATTTGTTTCCCTTTCATATAATAAATCGTGAGGGCAGAGAAGGCTTTATTGTGAAAATGCATAATGATGTCTTCTTCTCCGTGAGCTTTGTCTTAAGGTTTACTGCGTTCATTCACCTTTTTTCTTCTAAGGTATGGCTAGTGATTCTAGTGCGTCCTCTTCTTCTAGTTCTTCTTACGAATCTCATGAACCTCTTTGCTTCTCAACCCTTCGATCCCTTCTCTGTCCGAGAACCCATAGCCTTATTAGCGATTCCAAGAGGGTCTAGGGATGTTAGGTCCGAGGGGTTCTTGGGATTCATCCCGCCTCTAGGGCGATGGGTAGGGGGTTTGACACCTTCATAAGCCTCCTTGGGCAAAAGGATGTCGATGATATGGTAGAGAAGTATGAGATAAATCTATCTCTGTTTGAGGTTAGGACTCCGTGTTTTGGGGAGAGGGCAAGTTCTCCTAGGGAGGGGGAGATTGCTATCTATTAGGATGGATTGTTGGGCAGCCTTAGGATTCCTATTTCTAGCTTTGCTAAGGCGATTATGGAAGAATATCGCTTGTGTCCTTCACAGTTAACTCCGAATTCTTGGAGGTTGCTTAACAGTTTTGTTATCGTTTTTAAGAACTATGGTGTAAATTATTTTGTCCGTTGGTTTAGTATGTTTGTTTTAGTCTATGTTTAGAGTCTAATATCGACCGGTACTACTTTTATTTCGCCCGGGAGAAAGTTTCTTGGAAAGTCTCTTCTTCCATTAAGCGATGGAAGAGTAAATTTTTGTCAAAGAAGTAAATCCGAGTGGGATGTCGAACCAAGTGGGAGGTTCCCGAGCGGATATTGTTTGTGAGGAGATGACAAAAGAAGAGGAGGTTCTTCTTAAGTCAATGACGGGGATGTCCAAAGTTTACATGGATGCCTTCTTAACTATGGAAAATCTCCTTAGGAGTCATTTAATAGGAGCTACTGGTAGGACTTGTTTGTGCGTCTAACTTAGTTTAATCTTGAATCGTGATGTCTAACTCCCTTCGGAATTTATTCTTGCAGGAAATCCGATGGAGGACGAAGATTTAAGTTACGTTAAGGGCATCCTGGCCTCCTTCGAAGGTGAAGTTCATCCGCTCTTACCTCGTGGGCGAAAGAAGAAGGAGGTATCATCTAGCAATGGCGCTGATACTTCCAAAGAAGAAAGAAAGAAAAGGAAGAGAAAAGATATTGACTCTTCCAAGAAGAGGGTTAAAGGCGACTCCCCTGCAGGGTCCTCACGGAAGAGGAGGACGAAGAGGAAGAATTCCGAGGATGCATCGGGTTCCTGGATTACGGGAGAATAGGCGAATTCGCCTCAGGAAGAGGTTCGCTCGGCTTTATCGCCAATTTCAGAGGGCCCCTCTTCTAGTCGACCAGAAGATATCCTCCTTAAGGAGGTGAGGGTCTACTTCTGAAGGTTGTCTATGGTTTCACTAAGTATTTTTGACTTAGGTTTATTTTATAGGCGGAGGCAGGAGAAGAAGCTCTCCTGGATAAACTAAGGGAGGTAGACTTGGTCCTCAAAGGACCGGCGACTCAAGGGATGGAGCTGCCTTCTGAAGAGATCCCTTTTTGGGATCTTTATACATGTGAAGAGCGTTTTGATGGCTATGAGTCCCGAAACAGGTTCCTCCACTAGACTTGAAGAATTTTGGAAGGGAAGAGGCCACTTGCCAACTTTTCCGCTCGGCTATGCTGGTAAAAACTATTCTTGTAATTCTTTTACTTCTTAGTTCGGTATTATCGCCCATAACTCATTTGTTATTCTGTAGACTGCTCAATGGGCGGATCGGGTCAGCAATTTTTGTCAAGAAGACTTGGCAAAGATGGAAGTGAGTCGTGCAGAAATTGCCCAATTAAGCTTTGGGGTGACGGCTTTATAGGGAAAGGAGAAGGAACAACTCGTTGTTATCCATCTTTGTTGGCGGGATAAAGGCGAGGCGGCTTCAACAGTTGGTACGCTATGGAACAGAGAAAAATGATCTAGCGGCCAAGTCGGGTTATTTCCAAGGGCTCTCTTCACATCTGCTTGAGAGGAAAATATAAAAAATTACGGGATGACTCTAAGCGGCTTGAAAGAGGAACTTAAATCTACTTTCAAGATGGCGAAATTTGAAGCCCGATGGGATTTAAAGTTGAAGGTTGCTGAAGTTGTCGCCGTTCAGGCTGAGTTGGAGGAAATCAAAGGGGAGCATGACACACTCAAGGAAGACTTAGCTTCCAGACAAAAAGCTCCTAAATCCGACTCGCAAGAAATTAATGATTTAATAGAACGAGCGGATAAGCTAGAGAAGGAGGTTGCTGGGCTTAGGGCTAAAGTAAAAGAGGGGGCCACCCCTATATATTTAGTAGTACAACAGGTGGGCCATCATGTTCCTCCTGCAGAAGTGTTGGCGATGGGGCTTGCTGGAGTCTTAAAGAGGTTTACGGAATTGAAGGAGCATCAGATTATAAAGACTTCAGAGGTCCCTGCTCCAGCCTCCTCTGTACCTCAGACTCAAATTCCTCAAGAATCAGCTAACTGCCCGGAAGGCCCTAGCTCTTAGGGATTTTGGTTTTATGGAATGTTTTTGTGAAGACTTAGGCATTTTGAATGTAATTTCTACTTATATGAATGAAACACAAACCTTTATTTTGGTGAAGATTTATTTCCGAGTCGTGATTATCTTTTAACCATTTAAGAAGTCCTTTGTAAAGCTTCATAGCGAGTTCTTCTCTTCTTAGTCCAATCGTGGGACTTTAATTTGTTGAGTAAGACCCTTGCCTTTGAAAACGAGATTGTTGCCTCATATTTCGATAGAGATTTTTGCCTCTTGTTTCTAGATGGGAATTGTCTTTTATCCTTGTAGGATAATTTTCGACTCATCTTTTAGGAATGGGATTTTCACCTCATTTTTGTAGAATGGGATTTTCACCTCTTTTTTGTTTGAAAAAAAAAACTAAAACTTTATTTCATGAAACATTTAGGAGACGGCTACAGAATTCATTGATAGTAGCGTCGCAGGTGTTCAGCATGAAATGGACGCTTGAGCGTTTTTCCTTCCATATTTACCAGATAATAGGTGCCCGCTCGGACAATTCTCTGTATGACGTAAGGGCCTTCCCAGTTAGGAGTTAGCTTCCCCGTTCGGCTTTTGTTTCCTTGGAATTCATTTTCTCTTAAGACCAGATTACCGATTTGGAAGAAGACTCTTTTCACCCTTATGTCATAGAACCTTTTTACTCTTTGGCGATAGATGGCTGCCTTTGTTTCCGCAGCTTCTCTTCGCTCTTCAAGTAGATCAAGTTCCACTAGGAGATTCTTCTCATTTTCTGCTGATGAGAAAGTTTATTGTGTCCGTAAGGTAGGCATTCATATTTCTGCAGGGATGACAGCTTCTGCCCCATAAGTAAGAGAGAATGGAGTTTCTCCTGTGGGGGTTCTTGTGGTTGTCCTGTAAGCCCAAAGAGCGCTCGGAATTTCCTCAACCCAATTAGTTCCGTTTTTGGACACCCGGGTTTTAAGAGCTTGAAGCAAGGTTCGATTCGTCACTTCTATTTGGCCATTGGCTTGAGGATGTGTTACAGAAGTTAACCTGGATTCAATTCCGAGTTCGGAACAAAAACCTTTGAAAGTCTTGTTATCAAATTGTCGCCCATTATCTGAAATGAAGGCGACCGGAATTCCGTATTGACAGATAACCGTTCGCCATAAGAATCCTTGACAAGCTTTCTCCGTGATCTTGGCCAAGGGCTCAACTTCTACCCATTTAGTGAAATAGTCGATAGCAACTATCAGAAACTTCATTTGTCGAGTTGAAGTAGGAAATGGCCCTAGAGGATCAATTCCCCAGATAGCAAACGGTTAAGGGCTAACAATTGGCGTAAGCAGTGTTGGTGGTCGTCTTTGAATCTTAGAATGTCGTTGGCAGGCATCACATTTTCGGGCAAACGCCACGGCATCTTGAGTTAGTGTTGGCCAGTAATAGCCTTGTCGCAGTACTTTGTAACTCAAGGCTTTGCCTCCTATATGACCTCCTCCAATGCCTTCATGAATTTTTTGAAGGATATACTTGGCTTCTGTGGGACGCAAGCACCATAAGAAAGGTTGCGTATAGGACCTCTTGTATAGATTTTTACCAATCATAGTGTACCGAGCGGCTTTGTATGAAATCTGTTTGGCTTTTGTTTTGTTGGATGGCGTAAGTCCACCTTGCAGGTAGTTTTTAATGGGATCAATCCAACTTGACTCTTCTGCTGCACTTTGTACCTCTTTTACCAGTCCGTCAATAGTTTTTGTGGGAAGGTATTGTAGGTTGAAAGAGGATTCTGTATCTCCATTTGGTGCAGTGGCTTGTTTAGATAAAGTATCAGCTTCTTCATTTTGTGCTCGACAAATTTTTTCAATCTGGAAGTGAGCAAAGCATGGAACTATTTTCTTCACTACTGCCTGGTATTTGACCATGTTCTCCTCCTTTGTTTCAAAACTGCCCAATGTATGACCAACGACTATTTGTGAGTCGGAATATACATGTAGATGCTAAATCCCGAGCTCTCGGGCAAGATGCAATCCTGCGATGAGGACTTCATATTCGGCCTTGTTGTTGGTCGCTCGGAATTGGAACTTAAGAACTGTTGCAATTTTCCATTTAGAAAGAGAATAAAGGATGAAGCCAGCTCCTGACTTTTCTTCAATTGCTGATCCGTCGACATATAAGGACCATGGAATGCCAGGGCTTTCTTCTGGATCTTGTGATGGAATATCCGGGGGAATGGTTAATTCCACGATAAAATCTACTCGCACTTGTGCCTTTATTGCTGTTCGGGGCTTATAAGTGAGATCAAACTCACCCAATTCTATTGCCCACTTGGCCAGACGCCCGAAATTTTCAGGTTTATGGAGAATTTGCTTTAAGGGCTGGTCAGTCAAAACAGTAACTTTGTGAGCTTGAAAATAAGGCCTCAATCTTTGTGCGGATGTGATAAGGGCGAAGGCTAACCTTTCAAGTGGTAGATACCTTGACTCCGCGTCGTTAAGGATCTTGCTTGTATAATAAACAGGCTTCTGAACTCCCTTATCTTCTCTTAATAGAACCGCACTGACTGCTCGAGGAGCAGCGGCCAAATAGATATAGAGTTCTTCTCCTTCTTGCGGCTTGGCTAGCAACTGAGGCGATCGGAGATAATCTTTAAGCCCCTAGAAGCCTTTTTCACACTCTTTTGTCCACTCCATTTTTGGTGCTTTACGTAAAGCTTGGAAGAGTGGGAGATTTTTTTCTCCGGCTTTAGAGATAAATCTTCCAACAGCTGCTAGGCGTCCATTAAGCCGTTGTACTTCTTGAAGATTTTTGGGCGATCCCATGTCAAGAATGGCTTTGATCTTTTCTGGATTTGCTTCTATTCCTCTTTGAGTCAATATAAATCCTAGAAATTTTCCTGATCGGACACCAAAAGCAGACTTGTTCAGATTTAGGTGCATATTATAAGTCCGAAGTGACTGAAAGGCCTCTTGTAAATCTAACAAATGCTCATCAGCTTTTCGGCTCTTCACCAAGATGTCACATAGGCTTCGACATTTCTGCCAATTTGTTCTTTGAAGACTGTACTTATGAGACACTGAAAGGTGGCTCCGGCATTCTTTAGACCAAATGGCATCACCTTATAGCAATAAGTTCCTTTGCATAATGAAGGATGTTTTTTCTTCGTCGTCTTTGGCCATTCGGATTTGATTGTAGCCTGAGAAGGCATCTAAGAAACTCAGCATCTCATGCCCCGCCGTAGAGTCAACCAAACTATCAATTGAAGGTAGGGGAAGGAATCTTTTGGACAAGGTTTATTTAGGTCAGTAAAATCCACTCACATTCTCCATTTTCCGGACGACTTTTTTACCAGAGCCACATTAGCCAGCCATTCTGGATAGTTCACCTCTCGGATAAATCCTGCCTTCAAAAGGGTTGATACTTCTTCTTCTGCAGCCTTCTGCCTTTCTGGAGCGGAATTTCTCCTTTTCTGCTTGACAGGTTTGAATGACTGATCTATGCTGAGGTGGTGTTCAATAACATCACGTTTTACGCATGGCATGTCTTTTGATGACTAGGCGAAGAGGTCAGAATTTGTCCTTAGTACCACCATGAGATTTTCTTGTTGTGCTGTTGTCAAATCCGCACCAATTCGCATAGTGCGCTCCACTCTAGTTGTGTCTAGAGGAACTATAAGCAATTCTTCAACTGGTGTGAGCCGGAGCTCTTCATCTTCCTGTTCTGCTATTCTGTTGATCAACATGGCTTCTGAAACTCTTGTTTTGCCTCTGTTTTGAGTTTTTTCTTTGAGGGTTGAGACATAACATTGCCGTGCCAAGGGTTGATCCCCTCTTACTTCTCCACTGCCGCTTTCGGTCGGAAATTTAAGGAGAAGATGATAAGTAGAGATTATTGCTTTCAAGGCGTTGAGGGTTGGCCTACCAAGAATCACATTGTAACTTGAAGAACAACATACAACTAGAAAATTTGTTGTCACTGTTGATGATCATGGCGAATTTCCTACCGTAACTGGTAATGTGATCATCCCTTCTCGTTGTACCACTCCTCCAGAAAATCCTTTCAAAGATGATTTTACGGGGAGTAGGTTATCCGCATCATACCTCATTCTTTCGAAGGCGCTCCAGAAAAGAATATCCACTGAACTTCCGCTATCTACCAGAACTCTTTTCATTTGGAAACTGGAAACAATGATGGCAATGACCAGGGCGTCGTCATGAGAATGGCAAACCCTGCTAACATCATTATCATAAAAAATGATGGGAGCCCTAGGCCGAGACATTCTTTGTGGCGCTTCTGTTTCCTGCGCCACTCCCACCATTCGGGCATAGCTTTTATGAGAGGTGGAACTTTCACCACCACACCCAGGACCACCACTAATAAATCCGACCATCTCCCCTTTTTCTCCTTCAGGCTGTGAGGTTTCAGGTTCCTCTTGTTCAGGTTCCTCTTGAACATCAATGTTGATGTATTGCTTCAGTTGTCCTCTTCTAACGACATCTTCTATGGCATTCATCAAATGAGTGCACTTTTCTATGTCATGTCCTCTAGCTTGATGAAACTTGCAATATCTTTTACTATTATTTTCCCGTTCGGGATTCTTTGCAGGTTCTGGCCATGTCAAGATTTTTTGATCCTGAATTTGCATAAGGATATGGCTTCTGGTCTGATTTAGTGGAGTATGGTGATCATATCTGACTATTTTCCCTTCTCTTGAAGGTTCTACGAAATTTGTAGCATGTGTAGCATTTGAGGCGTGTTGCAGGTTCCAGACATCTATTCTCATTCTTATTATCCTTACGCGATCCTCCTTCCTTTCGGATTTCTGTGGGTCTTCTGTTGACATTCTGATGGGCTTTTCCTTTCTGGACTTCTGTTGGGATGCGTCGAGCCTCTTCCTCCCAATCCGTGTAAATCTCGTAATAATTGATGTACTTTGGGGCATGGATCATGAGGGCAGGGATGGTTTTTGGCGGATCCAAAGTAAGGGAGAAACGAAAAGGGGATTCTAGCAAACCCTCCATCAAGATGGTTACAGCCATTCGCAGAATAAGGTCCGCAACATTTGTTGCTTCATCTATGAAACGATTTATATAGGCTTGGAGTGTTTCACCCCTTACGTTTATACTTGGCGAGAAGGGTAGATGGAGTTTTCTTTTGCTTTGAATAATTGGCAAAATAAGCTAGAAAGCGATCTGCTAGAACTTGAAAAGAAGGAATTGTGTTAGATGGAAGATCGACAAACCAATCTTGCGCTTTTCCCTCTAAGGTGGCGGGGAAAGCTCGGCACATACGAGCATCAGTGATTCCAGAAAGCAGCATCTTTGATCGGAAAGACTTCAGGTGACGAGACGGATCAGTTTTGCCTTCATACGCAATCATAGCAGGTGGTCAAAAACTATCGGGAACTTGCTCCTCCAATATTTCCTTGATAAAAGGCGAGCATATGTTGAGAACATGCCGTTCCGATTTCCGGTTTCCTCGAGAGGGGCCTTGTCTTTGTGTTCTTCTATCGACAGTTGGAACAGATGGACTATTCCGTTCCGTTCTTGTGTTCCGTTCTGTTCTCGTGGCAGCTTGCTCTCCACGGCGAACGGAGGGAGGTTCCGAACTAGCAGAGAAGGTGGTCCTTTCGCTTCTTTCTCCATGGGTGCGAGTCCTTGTCCTCCCTCGGCTTTCGGAATTAGCTAGTGGGACTGTCTGCATAGTTGGTGGAATTTGTGTGGGTGGAGGTGGTGGATGGGCCAAAGGGTGAACAGCCTTAGCCAATAGCTCTAATTGTTGTTGCATGTTAAGATAAAATTCCGGGATGGGTTCTAGGGATAAAATGGTTGTATGGTCCGGTGGAGGCAAAATGGGTGAATTTTCCGACGTAGGTAAGATGGGTGGATTTTCCGACGGATTCTCCCCATCTCTCCGGATTTCACCAGGTATTTCAGTATTACTAGGCTCTCCTTGCTCTTGAATTCGTTTAGATCTTCTGGTAGTAATCATTTAGATTTTTGTAAGGGTCCCCATAGACGACGCCAAACTGTTGATGCCAAAAATTGGTCCACCTCACGCTTTGGTTACTGTTGCCTCGTGATTTGGTCTCAGCCTTTGACAAACGGTTGAAATTTATAGTTGATGTGGACGCTTACTTCAGATTCTGAACAGGAGGTGCTCTGGAATGCCGATCGGAATTGTCCGCTTTTTTACTTTGGGATCAATCTGTAAAAGGGAAAGGGAAGTGATCGGAATTGGGCCTTTCTTCCCGGATTTAACTCCGATGCTTAAGTCAGAAAACTTGCGAGAAGGAAGTCTTAGACATAGGCAAGTCTTTGTGTAATTTTTTCAGATCCCTTTCTTCTACCACTGTTCTTCTTTTATAGCAAATTAAGGCGGTTTAGGAAAATATCCTGAAAGGCGGTGGGAAAGGCGGTAAGTAAGGCAGTGAGAAAATATCTCATGAGGCGGTAAGAAAATATCTGCCTATTGTGCCTACTGTGTAGGTATTATGTAGGTAAGTAGAAAATATCTACCCATGTAGAGGCAAGTGGATAAGATCTACCTACTGTAGAGGCGTTAGATATTTTCTTCCCTAGGTGGCTATAGGCACCTTATGAGACGGTTTTTATGAAAGTTGCTGTAATTCCGACCGCTTTGTTTGTAGGGTTGAACCCTCACTCTTATTTGCCGAACGGAATTTCACTAGGATATTTGGTGATATTGCCACGTGGCCAAAGGGACGTAGCCTTGTGTGTGACAGGTGGCCATTTAGGTAAGGGACGCGTGTTTTACCAAATATCTCCGTAACAACAAAAATGTATATTAGCATAGTTAAAAGCAAAGTAACTTTTATATTGTCTTAGAAGATTTTAGGGGAGCGATAAAGACTAAAGTTTGAGCATGTTTTAGAGATAATGAAATTTGTTGAGCTTGTGGCCGGGCACAAACACATCAAAGAATTCTTTCAAGTTTCTTGATTGTCTTATCAATGCATCTGTTGAGATGAAAAAAGCAAGCACGTGACATCACTAGGGTAAAAATGAAACCCTAGACCACTCAAGCATCGCTTGCACTTACAGGAAGACACGTGGAGATTCCGCCACGATCTACTGGCAGAGAAATGCCCATACAAGGGAGGTGGAGACATCCTTTGCACACGGGTGCGTGAACGTACCGGCCAAACTGCCATGCAACACAAAACAGTCGATCTCTTGGTAAAAGCCTAGGCTCGGGGTCTAAAAGGCATCCCGACCAATGGCCGCCAAAGCCGCTTCTCAGGTATAAGGAGGAGACCCGAGGGAGAGAAAAGGGCAACCACTCTTCTTCCCAAAGATTCATTTCTCTCGGGAGGAAGAAGGTCCTCTATACCCAGCGACGACACTCTTTTCTCCTCCTCCTATCTCTTCCTCCTACATATTCAACCTCCACACAACTAACTTGAGCATCGAAGGGTATAGGGGGAAGGAGCCTCTGGATTTCTTTTACATGAAAGAAGAACTCTGATGCAGGAGAGCCCGAGTCAGACGATGATGAGCTGTCTGATTGCACCGTGAGAGCCTTGGCATACCATGACTTGGCGGACTGACGTAAAGGTGGAAGGTGATCGAGCCAAGTCCGGAATTGGGGAGCACTTTGAACACGTTTCGGTATTTTGGCTATAACTTTGGCTACCGATATCGGATTCGCGCGCTCAACCCCAATTCGGAAAGCTCGTCTCGACGCGCACGCGGAGTCTTTCCATCTTTGCTCGATGGACCCTTCCTTCAACCTCAAATTACACTGTTTTCCCCGTCGTTTCTTCGTTTCTCGGTTTTTATTTTTCCATTTTTGGCAATAATTCGTATGCCAATTTAGGATAGGATATGAATCTGATTTGAACTCGGATTTTTAGGAGTTATCTGTTTTGTTTAGTTATTTAGAATTAGATAGGTTTCTCTATTAGACCAAAATTTTCCAATTTGGGCAAATTTGAATAAGAAGATAGAATTTCTAGGTTATCTAGGTTAGTTTTTTTTTTTTAGCTATTAAACCCACCTTGTGGGTTGAATTTTATTCATTGATTATTGAGTTATTTTCTTTTTAAAGTTTCAGAGACTTTTCTTCTTTGTTTGTCCTCCCCTTTTCTTGCTCTTCTATCAATCCCCCCTGTTTACCACCGCCCGCAAGTTAATCACTACCACGCCGCATCGGTTGGTATCGAGAGATCATCTTCTTCACGTGGCCTCGGCATCAATGGTGGAGGTGCGTTGGTGGACATATTCAGGTGAGGAAGGTGCGTCTCGAGACCTAATCGCCTTAGGCGATGAGCGAGGATCTCAAGTAGAGACAAGTAGCAGAGTTGACCCAACGATTGGCGGCGCGAGATTTAGGGGATCGTGAGGTTTCAGACCACGACTCCGAGTATACCTTCGCTAACCCCTATTCGGCGTGGGGCGATCCGAGAGCACCGCGTACGCGAGGAGGAGCGTCACGGAGATCTCGGCTTTGAGTGGAGTTGCCCGAATTCTTGGAACCCTACATGCTTTGAAGTATTCATCATTGGCTTTGAGCGAGCTCGAGAGGATATTTGAGTACAAGGAGGTCCCTGATCGTCTTAAGGTGAAGCTAGTTGCCATCAAGTTGAAGGGCAGAGCATCCGCGTGGTGGGAGCAGTTGCGTTGTTCACGGGATCGGCAAGGCAAACCAAAGATCGTAGATTGGGACAAGATGAAGAAGAATATGAAGGGGCACTTCCTCCCTTTCGGTTACACCCAAACCTTGTTTCAACGACTTCATACGTTGAGATAGGGCGCAAGATCGGTAGATGAGTACACAGAGGACTTCTACCAATTGATCGCGCGGAATGACTTATCCGAGACGGAGGAGCAACTGGTGGCTCGATATCTGGGAGGTCTGCGCCAATCAATACAAGATGTTCTCAGTCTATACTCATTGTGGACGTTTTCGGAGGCATACCAGTGCGCCCTCACCGTTGAAAGGTAGTAGAATAGAAGACCACCAATCAGGAGCGATCAGAGTAGCCGGACCACTCGCCCTCAGGCACCCCGCTCAGTCTAGCAAGTTCCGTCAGGTAGTTCTAACTCTGGTGAGCAGAGGTATAAATCACCCGAGTGTCGGAAACCTGCTAGTCAGAAGGGCAAGAACCTGATGATTGAAGAGATCGAGGCTGAGGAGGCTGAGGAACAAGTTTATGATGATTATGGTGATGATGATGAGGCTTGTGACGTGCTGATTGGGGATGGTCATGAGACCCTCGTTGTTCGCAAGAGTCTGCTGGCACCCAAGGATGAATCAAGGGACGACTGGCTGAGAAACAACATCTTCTACACCACACTCGCACATTTGGCCAGGCATAAGGTTTGCAAGGTGATCATCGGCCGGCGGTAGTTGTGAGAACGTGGTGTCCAAGGCGTTGTCCGAGATTCTGATTGAAGACAGAGCGACATCCGAAGCCCTACAATCTATCATGGCTGAGCAAAGGCAATGAGGTAAAAGTAGATCGACGATGTCTCGTGTCTTTCTCCATTGGGTAGAGGTACTTTGACAATGCATAGTGCGACGTCGTGTCAATGGATGCATGTCACCTACTACTGGGGCGACAATGGCAGTATGATCGGAGAGTGGTCCACGATGGAAGGAAGAATACTTATTCCCTCAGTATCAAGGAAAAAAAGATCGTGTTGGTACCCCGCCGAGAAGAAAAGCATCCTGCTCCAGTAACCAATACTAACCTACTTTCTATGTCCAGATTTTTAAGCGGGATCAAGCAGGGCGATGTAGTCTATGTATTGCTACCTTGCATGCATAGTGCCACAGACATGAATACAGATCTGCCAATAGAAGTGCAGCAGTTACTCCTTGAGTTCGCGGACTTGATGCTAGAGGAACTTCCCTCAGGACTCCCACCTATGAGGGACATCCAACACCAGATAGATCTTGTCCCAGGATCTAGTTTGCCGAACCAACCCGCATGCTGCCTCAGTCCCAAGGAGGCTGAAGAATTACAGCGGCAAGTGGAGGAGTTATTAAGGAACGGCTACATCCGAGAGAGCATGAGTCCCTGTGCAGTTCCCACCCTGTTTGTGCCAAAGAAGGATGGCTTGTGGCGCATGTTTATAGACATCCGACCAATCAATAAAATCACCATCAAATACCGCTACCCCATCCCTCGCCTGGATGACATGTTGGATCAACCATCTGGCTCGAAGGTCTTCTCAAAAATTGATCTGAAGAGCGGATACCACCAGATCAGAATACGGCATGGAGATGAGTGGAAGACGGCGTTCAAGACACAGCATGGACTATACGAGTGGATGGTGATACCTTTTGGGTTATCCAACGCCCCCAACATGTTCATGCGATTCATTCACCAGGTTTTGCGACCGTTTATGGGCAAATTTGTGGTGGTCTATTTCGATGACATCCTCATCTATAGTCCGAATTGGTCTTCGCACTTTGACCACCTTTGCGCTGTCTTTGAGTTGCTGAGAATGGAGCGCATGTTCGTCAACCAAAAGAAGTATTCTTTCTTCACCACTTCTGTGACCTTCCTTTGTTTTGTTGTTTCTACTGACGGTGTTCATGCAGATCAATCAAAGATTGATGCAATCTTGGAGTGGCCCAGACCGAGGACCTTGCATGATGTTCGAAGCTTCCATGGGCTTGCCTCGTTCTATAGAAGATTCATCCGGAGCTTTAGCACGTTGATTGCCCCCATCACCGAGTGTCTCAAGGGGCGTGATTTCAAGTGGACGGATGAGGCCGAAACTAGCTTCCACCTGGTCAAACAGAAGATGACTGAAGCACCAGTTCTCGCACTTCCCGACTTCGACAAAGTGTTCGAGGTCAATTGTGATGCATCTGGAGTTGGCATTGGAGGTGTTTTGAGCCAGTCAGGACAACCAATAGCTTTCTTTAGCGAGAAGCTGTCAGGGTGGAAGAAGAACTACTCCACTTATGACCTGGAGTTTATGCCATAGTTCAGTCGCTGAAGTATTGGCGCCACTACCTCATACAGAAGGAGTTCATCCTGTTCACCGATCATGAAGCCCTAAAGTACATCAATGGCCAACACAAACTGAGCAGGTGACACGTTAAGTGGGTGGCGTACTTGCAAGAGTTCACCTATACTCTGAAGCATCAAGTAGGAAGCCTCAACCGTGTAGCAAATGCTTTGAGCCACCGCGGTTCTTTTCTCACCACAATGAATGCCAAAGTTGCAGGGTTTGAAGCTTTCACGGATATGTATGCAAATGATCCTTCCTTGTCGCGGATCCTTCAGGAGGTAACCGATGGACATCGTCATGATTTTATTTTGCATAACGGTTACCTGTTTCGTGGCCTGCAGCTGTGCATCCCCGACTGTTCATTGTGACAGCAGATCATGAGCGAACTCCATAATGAAAGTCACTTTGGTCGTGATAAGACCTACGCCCTCATAGCTGTAGACTTTTATTGGCCGAAGTTGTCTAGCGACGTTGTTCACTTTGTGGAGCGCTGCTTTGTGTGTCAGAGGGCCAAAGGAGTTCTCACCAACGCAGGCCTATACACTCCATTTCCAGTCCTTGAAGCCCCTTGGCTTGACGTTAGTATGGATTTTGTTTTGGGCCTCCCTTGTACCCAGCGGGCCTCAGACTCTATCATGGTAGTGGTTGACAGATTTTCCAAGATGGCTTATTTTGTAGCTTGTCGGAAGACTATGGATGCTACCCGCATTGCACATCTTTACTTTCGAGAGGTTGTTAAACTACATGGGTGTCCCCACTCCATCACATCGATCGCGTGACACCAAGTTCGTTAGCCTCTTCCGGAGAAGCTTATGGGGAAAATTGGGGCCTTGATTGAACTTTAGAAGTGTATACCGCACCCTGGGAGCATGCATAGCGGGTGAAGTGGTGAACCAGAGTTTGGGCAACCTATTGAGGAATTTGGCTCGAACAAAACGGATCAGTGGGATCTGACACTACCTCAAGCCGAATTCGCCTACAATAGATCAAAGAATCGGACTACCAGCTTGAGCCCATTCGAGGTTGTCTATGGGCGGAACCCATCAGGAGTACTTGATCTCACCCCCGTCCCACGAATTGGTCGTGTTCACCACCGAGCTGATGAGATGGCTGAGCATCATGAGCAGGTCAAGTCAGCTATTCAAGAGAGTAATACCAAGTACAAGATGAATCACGGACAAGCAGTCAGTGCTTGATTCCGATGAGGGCGACTTAGTGTGGGCTGTCCTCACTCGAGATCGCTTCCCTGTGGGTGAGTACAACAAGCTGAAGGAACGAAAGATCGGACCCTGTGAAGTGCTGCAGAAGATCAATGATAATGCATACCAGTTGCGCCTTCCCAGTTATTTGAAGACCTATGACATCTTCAATGTGAAGCATCTGAGCTCTTGTTTTGTGGAGTCGACTGATCCTATTACGAACTCGAGGACGAGTTCTTTCCAACCCGGGGAGGCTGATGCAGGAGCGCCCGAGTCAGACGATACCGAGCTGTCTGATTACACCATGAGAGCTTTGGCATACCACGACTTGGAGGACCAACGTAAAGGCGGGAGGTGATCGAGCCAAGTCCGGAATTGGAGGGCACTTTGGACACATTTCGGTATTTTGGCCATAACTTTGGCTATCGATATCGGATTCGCGCGCTCAACCCTAATTCGAAAGCTTCGCCTTAATCGCTTAAAGACGCTGGGTCCATCCAGCTTTGCTCGATGGACCCTTCCTTCAACCTCAAATTCTACTATTTTCCCCATCGTTTCTTACGTTTCGGTGTTTTTTCCATTTTTGGCAATACTTCGTATGCCAATTTAGGATAGGATATGAATCCGATTTGAACTTGGATTTTTAGGAGTTATCTGTTTTGTTTAGTTATTTTAGAATTAGATAAGTTTTTCTATTAGACCAAAATTTGCTGATTTGGGCAAATTTGAATAAGAAGATAGAATTTCTAGGTTATCTAGGTTAGTTTTTTTTTTAGCTATTTAAACCCGGCTTGTGGGTTAAATTTTATTCATTAATTATTGAGTTATTTTCTTTTTAAAGTTTCAGAGACTTTTCTTCTCTGTTTGTCCTCCCCTTTTCTTGCTCTTCTATCAATCCCCCATGTTTACCACCGCCCGCAGGTTAATTACTACCCTGCCCGGCGTCAGACTCTCCCTCGGCAGCTGTCTTCTAGTCTCCTCGTGTCCTGCCGAGCAGAAGCCTTGGGAAGTGTTGGAATAGATTGAAAGTTATACATGTGGCAGTCAAGGAAGAAGGCAAGGATTGGGTCAAATCAGTTATCTATCTTATATGTTAGTGGTTAGCTTATCTATTACGTGCCTATTTGGTTTGTATTGAAGTTGAATTAGTTATCTATTGTATGCTTTGTTTTTTTTTTGTATCTTCTTTCAGTGAATTAAGTAATCTGTTCTTTATCTAGTAATCTACTTTTACTCTCTGAAAACATACTTGAGTATTATATTCTTCATTTAATTCCTTCAATTTTGGTATCAGAACCAGGAGAAAACAACCATATATTCTATGGCTTCCACCCACAATGAAGTGAGTATATCTCAGCCAAGATTGCCGATCTTCAACGATGATAATTAGGAGTTTTGGAGCATCAAGATGAAGACATTATTCAAGTCTCTGGACTTATGGGACTTGATAGAGAATGGCTGATACGCGAAATTCACAAGTGTACGGGTCGTATCAAGTAATAAAGTGGACTCTTGAAAAGTCTGGTTATTGATCCTCAGGGAGATGGAAATACTAGTACCCACTACTCATCTACTATCTAGTCGATCCAAAAGTGAGTGCTTAACCTAAGTCTAAACTAAGAAATTGCAAAACACAAGCTAGGGGTTGAATTACTCTTGAGATTAAACAATCATGAAAAGGGGATACTTGGGTGATTGATTCCACCTTGGATTTCTAAAGGATGCATGGAACACTCTATGATGATGATTGGTGAATTCTTGCCCAAGGGTTCCTAAAGTGCTTTCACTCTCTCTCTCGAGGTAAATTACTAATCCTAGTTCCCTTACCGATGATGTTCTAGGGAACCTAAGTCTTGGAGGGATTATTAGAATAATACATCTAAAGGATTCACTTTCCTTAGTACCCGGGCTCCCGGTATACTCACAATCCCCTCTATTGGAAATGGTCTACACATAGGGAGGTGCTAGCTTCTTCCGCCATATGGACTACGAAAATCCCTCTAGGCTCTCTCAACGTAGAACGATTTACTTACATTAAAACATTCAATAGACACATAGATTCATCCAAGAATTCTGATAGGATTTCCGCAAGTGCACGGGTCATGATCAAGTAGTAGAGTGAACTATGAGAGTCGAATGTCGAACCCACAGGGAATAGATTACTAGTGTAAACTAAACTTCTATTATCTAGTCTTGTCAAAGAGTTGGTGGTTTTTGAATCTAAATCTAAAGAATTAAAAGATTGGAGACGAACTTTGGAAATCGAGAATTAATTGATAGAAATTTATAGCATGAGAAGGAGATACTTGAGCATGAGTCCCCTTTGGATTTAAATCTAAGGATACATAAAGAAATTTATGAAGAAGATTGAAGATGCTTGTGCCAAGAGTTCCTAAATTATATCCAATCCCTCTCCCGAGGCGATTGGATAACTAATCTCCTAGGATTGTCTTATGCTTAAGGGAACCTATGTCTTGGAAGAATTGTGGGATTGAATCGTATTAAAGAGTCACTCTCCTTCTAGTACCCGAATCCCCTGCGTACTCATAACCCTCTCTGATGGAGTATGTTCCTAATACAAGGAGGCGCTAACTCTAGCCCTTGTATCACACCCAAGTAATCTCTCCGGGTATCTCGCAACGTAGAGAGATTACAATCAATACGAAACATCCAATAGACATTCAAGCGTATATCCAATCAATCAAAACATAGAAATCAATATGTCATTAATGCAATATCCAAAAGTTTCTCATACCCAAGTATCTATAAGATTAGTTCCCCATAAATGGAGAACTCCAATCCAAATCAATAAGAATATAATCAAAAGTCGACATGATAGATAATACTGTTGGCAGTTTTACAAGTTTGATCCCCTTCTCTATCTCCTTTCCTTCTCTCTCTCTCCAAGATTGGGGGAGAAGACCCCCAATCCGTAATCTCAATAATAAACTCTCTCCAAAGCTAACCTCCCCCTCCTAAACCCTAAAGCCTTCTATTTATACCTCAGCTTAGGGTTTTAGGAGTGACAATGATGCTTATACCGCTACTTGGGTCCTTAATAAAAAGAGAGGGTTATGACGTATGGGCTCGTATACGGCTGTATACTAGCCCGTATGAAGCTCAATGCCTAGTATACAGCCATATAACACCTCGTATGAAGTCATACGGGGTATATACCATCCAGGGAGGGTCGATCAGTAGGCCGTTCACTCTTTCAAGTAGCATACGACCGTATGCATACCGTATACCTTCCGGTTTGATCCAAAATAGCGTTGGTTCGGCCTCTTTATCACCTCAAAATGCTTCCTTTCCCCAGGAGTGGTTTCTATATGCTCTGTTTAACAAATATGAAGCTTTTTAAGTACCGGAAGGCTATAATTCATCTAAATGGCATGCAAAGCATATAGGAAAATGATATGAAAATATGCTCATTTGAACACTCAACACATTCCTACATAGAAAGTCAATATTAATTAAAACATATCCAAGGGTCATTAAGACCCAAGTATCATCAAAATCGGCTATCCATGAAAGGAGAGCAACAATCAAACATAAAGATGCAAGAAATCACGAAATTAATAACAAACAAGGATATTGCATACACCGTTGGTGGATTCCTTGACTCCTCTTCAATCTCGTGCCCCCTTTTCTCTTCTTTCTAGCTAGGGTTGATGATGAAGATCTCCAAATCTTAATCAAGTTTTCTTTTCTCCCCTAAAGCTCTCTTGTAAGTTAGCCTCCTCTCTAAAACCCTCAAATCTCGGATTATATGCACTCTTCTTAGGGTTTTAGAGAGTCATTTATATTTTTGCCCTTGCTTAGGCTAGCAGATCCACAGAAGTCTTATGCCATACGGGCCCATATACGGGCCCATATAACTCCCAGGTGCAACCATACGCGTATGACAAACCATATAGGGCCCCGTATGAATCATACGGGGTGTTGTACGTCGCTAAAGGAGATTGACTATATAGGCCTCAATTCTCTAGGTCCATACGAGCCGTATGGAAGCCTGTATGCCTTGGTTCTTTCTCTAGGAATGATTCATTTCGGCCTCAATTTCCCTTGAAAAGATTCCTTTCTCCTGGGGTCTCGATATCTTCCCTGTTTATCAAAATAAACGCATTTTAAGTATCGATGGGAAAAAACACCTCGCAATTGCATGACAAATGTTATGGAAATATTTGGTAAAACACGTGTCGCCTGCCTAAATGGCCACCTGTCATATACAGGGCTACATTTCTTTTGGCCACAAGACAGTCAGTCACCACCAAATTCATTAGCATAAATTCCTTCCGGAAAATAAGGAGGGCTCACCCCTACAGAAAGTCCGTCGGCATTATACAAGAAGCAAGATGGTGATAGCCATCTGGGTAAGAGCGTATCTAACGCCTCTACAGTAAGTAGATCTTATCCACTTGCCTCTACAGTAGGCAGATATTTTCTACTTACACACGTAGTACTTACACAGTAGGTAGATATTTTCTACTTACCTACGTAGCACCTACACAGTAGGAAGATATTTTCTTACCGCCTTAGACGATATTTTCTCATTCACCGTCTTACTCCACCGCCTTTCCTAAACCGCCTTTAAGTTGCTATAAAAGAAGAGCAATGATAGAATGAAGAGGATCGGAAAAATCATCACACAAAAGAGCTAACTCATGTCTAAGACTGCCTTCTTACAGGTTTTCTGACTTAAGCATCGGAGCTGAATCCAGGCAGAAAGGCCTAATTCCGATCACTCTTTTCTCCCTCTTACAGATTCATCCCAAAGGAAAGGAAAGCCAGGGTAATTCCGAGCCGATTTCCATAGGATAATTCCGAGCGGATCTCCAAAGCATTCTCCCTGTTCTCCGTTCAGAAGTTGAAGTAAGCGTCCACACCAACTATAAATTTCAACCGTTTGTGAAAGGCTGAGACCAGATCACGAGGCCACAGTAGCCAAAGCGTGAGGTGGACCAGTTTAGTATCTAACTTGATTTTAAGTATTGACTGTCCGGGGACCGCCTTACAAAAAGCCAAATGATTACTACCAGAAGGTCAAAACGGATCCAAGAACAAGGAGCACCAAGTAATCCCAAAGGACCTAGCAAGTCCGAGGGCATGAGGAGATTCCGTTGAATAATCCACCTATCTTACCACCATCAGAAAATCCTTCCGCCCCACCCCAAGAACCCATCCCGGAGTTTTACCTTAACATGCGCTAAAGAATTGGAACGGTTAGCTCAAAGCTGCTCATACTTTAACTCATCCGTTACTTCCTCCCACACAGTTCCACCAAGTGTGCCAGCAGCCCCACCAACCAATTCCGAAAAGCGAGGGAGGACAAGGACTTCGCACTCATGGAAGCGAGAAGAGAAGCGCCTTCTCGCTGGCTTTCGGAACCCACCTCCGTTCGACGTCGAAAACAAGCTTCCATAAGAACAGAACGGCATACGAGAACGGAGCGGACAAGGACTGAACGGAATAACCCATCTGTTACAACTGTCGACAGAAGAACACAGCGACAGGATCCTTCACGGGGAAACAAGAAATCCGAACGGCATGTTTTTAACATATGCTCGCCTTTCATCAAGGAAATATTGGAAGAGCAAGTTCCTGACAGTTTTCGACCACCTGCAATGATTGCATACGAGGGCAAAACTGATCCGTCTCGCCACTTGAAGTCTTTCCGATTGAAGATGCTTCTTTCTGGAATTACCGACGCTCGTATGTGCCGAGCTTTTCCCTCCACTTTAGAGGGAAAAGCGCAAGACTGGTTTGTTGATCTTCCATCTAGCACAATTCCTTCTTTTCAAGTTCTAGCAGATAGTTTTCTAGCTTATTTTGCTAATTACTCAAAGCAAAGAAAACACCATCTACCCTTCTGCGTGTTAAAGCAATGAGGGGGGGAAACACTCCAAGCCTATTTAAACTGTTTCATAGATGAAACAACAAACGTTGCGGATCTTATTCCGCGCATGGCTGTAACCTTCCTGATGGAGGGTTTGTTAGAATCCCCTTTTCGTTTTCCCCTCACCTTGGATCTACCAAAAACCATCCCCGCCCTCATGATCCATGCCCAGAAGTACATCAATTCTGATGAAATTTATACGGGTTGGGAAGAAGAGGCTCGACCTGCCCCTGTTGAACTCCGGAAGGGAAAAGCCCATCAAAATGTCAACAGAAGCCCCCCGAAAATACGAAAAGAAGGCGGGCCATGCAGGGGCAGTAAGAGAGGACAGGAAACCTCAACACGCCCTCAGCGACATGTGCTGCAACCTAGAGAATCTTCAAAAGAAGAAAAAATTGTCAGATACGACAACCATACCCCAATAAATCAGACTTGAAGCCATATTCTCATGCAAATCCAGGATCAACAACTCTTGACATGGCCAAAACCTGCAAAGAATCCGGAGCGGCAAAAGAATAGTAAAAGATATTGCAAGTTTCATCAAACTAGAGGACATGACACTGAAAAATGTACCCATTTGATGAACGCCATTGAAGATGTCGTTAGAAGGGGACAATTGGAGCAGTATATCAACATTGATATCCAAGAGGGGCCCGAAACTTCACAGCCAGAAGAAGAAGAAAAAGGGGAGATGGTCGGATTTATCAGTGGTGGTCCTGGGTGTGGTGGTGAAAGCTCCGCCTCTCGGAAAAGCTATGCACGAATGGTGGGGGCTGCGCAGGAAACAGAAACGCCACAAAGAAGATCACGGCCTACGGCTCCCATCATTTTTTATGATAACGATGTCAGCAGGGTTCGCCACCCCCATGACGACGCCTTAGTCATTGCCATCATGGTTTCCAGTTTCCAAATGAGGAGAGTTCTGATAGACAGTGGAAGTTCGGTTGACATTCTCTTTTGGAGTGCCTTCGAACGAATGAGATATGATGCAGATAATTTGCTTCCCGTAAAATCATCCTTAATAGGGTTTTCCGGAGGAGTGATACAGCCAGAAGGAATGATCTCTTTGGCGATTCTGACAGGAAAGTCGCCTAGATCATCAGCGGTGACAACAAATTTCCTAATTAAATGCGTTTGTGCTTCAAGTTACAACGTTATTCTTGGCAAACCAACCCTCAACGCCTTGAAGGCCGTAATTTCTACTTACCATCTTCTCCTCAAATTTCCGACGGAGAGTGGTAGTGGAGAGGTAAGAGGAGATCAACCCTTGGCGCGGTAATGTTATGTTGCAACCCTCAAAGGAAAAGCTTTAGACAGAGTCAAAACAAAAGTTTCGGAAGCCATGTTGATCAACAAAATAGCCGAACGGGAACATGAAGAGCTTCGGCCCACACCAGTTGAAGAATTGCTTACAGTTCCTCTAGACACAACTAGGATGGAACGCACAGTGCGGATTGGTGCAGATCTAACAACAGTGCAACAAGAAAATCTCATGGTGGTACTAAGGACCAATTCTGATCTCTTCGCCTGGTCATCAGAAGATATGCCAGGCGTAAAGCGTGATGTCATTGAGCACCGCCTCAACATAGATCAGTCGTTCAAGCCTGTCAAACAGAAACGGAGAAATTCCGCACCAGAGAGGCAGAAGGCCACAGAAGAAGAAGTATCAACCCTTTTAAAGGCTGGGTTTATCCGAGAAGTGCACTATCCAGAATGGTTGGCCAATGTGGTTCTAGTAAAAAAGCCATCCGGAAAATGGAGGATGTGTGTAGATTTCACGGACCTAAATAAAGCTTGTCCCAAAGATTCATTCCCTCTATCTTTAATTGATGGCTTGGTTGATTCCACGGCGGGGCACGAAATGCTGAGTTTTTTAGATGCCTTTTCAGGCTACAATGAAAGCCAAATGTCCAAAGGCGACGAAGAAAAAATATCCCTCATTACAAGCACAGGAACTTATTGCTATAAGGTAATGCCGTTCGGTTTAAAGAACGCCGGAGCCACCTTCCAGAGGCTCATGAATACGGTTTTCAAAGAACAACTAGGCAGAAATGTTGAAGCTTATTTGGATGACATCCTGGTGAAGAGCCGAAAAGCCGAGGAACACCTCTCTGATTTACAAGAGGCCTTTCAGTCACTTCGGACTTACAATATGCGCTTAAATCCGAACAAGTGTGCTTTTGGTGTCCGGTCAGGGAAATTTCTCAGATTTATACTGACCCAAAGAGGAATAGAAGTGAATCCGGAAAAGGTCAAAGCCATCCTTGATATGGGATCACCCAAAAGCCTCCAAGAGATACAACGGCTTAACGGACGCCTAGCAGCTCCGGGGAGATTTATCTCTAAAGCCGGAGAGAAAAACCTCCCACTCTTCAAAGCCTTGCGAAAAGCACCAAAAATGTAGTGGACAGAAGAATGTGAGAAAGCCTTTCAAGAGCTTAAAGATTATCTCTGATCGCCTCAGTTGCTAGCTAAGCCACAAGTAGGGGAAGAGCTCTACGTCTACTTGGCCGTTGCTCCTCGAGCGGTCAGTGCAGTACTTTTGAGGGAAGACAAAGGAGTTCAGAAGCCAGTCTATTACACAAGTAAGATCCTTAACGATGCGGAATCAAGATATCTACCACTTGAAAAGTTGGCTTTCGCTCTCATCACATCCGCACGAAGATTAAGGCCTTACTTTCAAGCGCACAAAGTTACGGTGCTAACGGATCAGCCCTTAAAGCAAATCCTCCATAAGCCTGAAAATTTCGGACGTCTAGCCAAGTGGGTAATAGAGTTGGGTGAGTTTGATCTCATATATAAACCCCGAACAACAATCAAGGCTCAAGTTCTGGTAGATTTTATTGTGGAATTGACCATTCCCGCAAATGTGGATGAAGTCCCGCCAGAATATCCAGAAGAAAGCCCTAGCATCCCATGGTCCTTATATGTTGATGGATCAGCAATTGAAGAAAGGTTAGGAGCCGGTTTCGTCCTTTATTCTCCTTCCAAATGAAAAATTGCAACAGTTCTTAAGTTCCAATTCCGAGCAACCAACAACGAGGCCGAATATGAAGCCCTCATCGCAGGATTGCGTTTGGCCCGAGGGCTCGGAATTCAACGCCTACATGTATATTCCGACTCACAGCTGGTCGTTAGCCATACATTGGGCAACTTTGAAGCAAAGGAGGAGAACATGGTCAAATACCAAAAAGTGGCAAAGAAGATAGTCCCCCACTTCGCTCATTTCGTAGACTATTGAGGGATTAGAAGGTGAAGTACAAAGTACAGCAGAAGAGTCAAGTTGGATGGATCCCATTAGAAACTACTTGCAAGGTAGACCTACACCATCCAACAAGACAGAAGCCAGACGGATCTTTTACAAATCCGCTCAATACACCATCATTGGCGAAAATCTATACAAGAGGTCCTATAAGCAACCCTTCTTACGGTGCTTGCGTCCCATAGAAGCAAACTATATCCTTCAAGAAATTCATGAAGGTATTGGAGGGGGACATATAGGAGGCAAAGCCTTAAGTTACAAAGTCTACTTGACAGGGGCTATCGCCAACATTAACTCGAGATGCTGTAGCGTTCGCCCAAAAATGTGATGCCTGCCAACGGCATTCCAAGATTCAAAGACGACCACCAACACTGCTCACGACAATTATTAGCCCTCGCCCGTTTGCTATCTGAGGAGTTGATCTCCTAGGGTCATTTCCCACTTCAACTGGACAAATGAAGTTTTTGATAGTGGCTATCGATTACTTCACCAAATGGGTAGAAGTTAAGCCCTTGGTCAAAATCACGGAGAAAGCTTGTTAGGGGTTCTTATGGCAACGGTTATCTGTCGATTCGGAATTCCGGTCGCCTTCATTTCTGATAATGGGCGACAATTTGATAACAAGGCTTTCAAAAGCTTTTGTTCAAAGTTCGGAATTGAATCCAGATTAACTTCTGTGACACATCCCCAACCCAACGGCCAGGTAGAGGTAACCAATCGCACCTTGCTCCAAGCTCTCAAAACCCGGGTCTCTAAAAAAGGAACTAACTTGGTGGAAGAAATTCTGAGCGTTCTCTTGTCTTACAGGACAACCACAAGAACCCCTACAGGAGAAACTTCGTTCTCTCTCACTTATGGGGCAGAAGTTGTCATCCCAGCAGAAATAGGAATGCCTACTCTACGGACACAACAAATTTTCTCATCAGAAGAAAATGAGATGAATCTTCGAGCGGAACTTGACTTACTTAAAGAGCGAAGAGAAGCTGCGGAAACAAAGGCAGCCATCTATCGCCAAAGAGTAAAAAGGTTCTATGACACAAGGGTAAAAAGAGTCTTCGTCCAAATCGGTGACTTGGCCTTAAGAGAAAACGAGTTCCAGGGAAACAAAAGCCGAACGGGGAAGCTAACTCCTAATTGGGAAGGCCCTTACGTCATACAGAAAATTGTCCAAGCAGGCACCTATTATCTTGTAAATATGAAAGGAAAAATACTTAAGAGTCCATTTCATGCTAAAAACTTGTGACGCTACTATCACTGAATCCTGTAATCGTCTCCTAAATGTTCCATGGAATAAAGCTTAAGCCCTTTCTACAAAAATGAGGTGAAAATCTCATTCTACAAAAATGAGGTGAAAATCCCATTCCTAAAAGATGAGTCGGAATTATCCTACAAGGATAAACGATATAACTTTCATCAAGAAACAAGGGGCTAAAATCCCGATCGAAATATGAGGCAACAATCTCATTTGCAAAAGCAAGGATCTTACTCAACAAATCAAAGTCCCAAGATTGGACTAAGAAGAGAAGAACTTGCTATGAAGCTTGACTTACAAGCCAAATGAAGGAAAAAAGACCTTGCGGAGGACTTCTTAAAATGGTTAAAACCATCACTCGGAAATAAATCTTCACCAAAGAAAAAGGTTTGTGTTTCATTCATATAAATTGAAATTACATTCCAAAATAACTAGGTGTTTACAAGAACATGTCCTAAAAAATCCCTAAGAACTAAGGCCCTCAGTGATCGGTCGCACGGAGGAACTTGGGTTGGGGGTTCGGAAGGGGCTGGGACAGGAGCCTCTGGAGTCTTTATAAGTTGCAACTCTTTTAGCTCCATAAATTTCTTCAAGACTCCAACAAAAGCCTCATAAATAAAACGTCCGCAGGAGGAACATGGTGACCCACCTGCTGCACTACAGAATAAATGAGGGTGGCCCCTTCTTTGGCTTTTGCCCTAAGCCGAGCGACCTCTTTCTCCAATTTATCCGCTCGTTCAATTAGGTCTTTCATCTCTTGCGAGTCGGATTTAGGGGTCCTCTGTCTGGAAGCCAAGTCTTCCTTGAGTGTATCACGCTCCCCCTTGAGTTCCTCTAACTCAACCTGAATGGCGGCGAGTTCCGCAACCTTCAACTTTAGACTCCATTGGGCGTCAGTGCGCTCGTGTTGAGCAGATTTAAGTTCCTTCTTCAAATTGCTACAGTCGTCCTGTAGTCTTTTGACATCCTCCTTAGCAGCCTGAAGAGAGCCCTCGGTACTCGCCAGCCTGGCCGCTAAGTCATTTTTCTCTTTTTCTATAGCGGCCAACTGTTGAAGCCGCTCGGCTTTATCCTTCTCAAAAGTATGGATAATAGCGAGCTGCTTCTTTTCTTTTTCCTCCAAGGCCTCCACCTTAGAGTTTAGCTGGGCAAATTCTTCCTTACTTGCTTCCATTTTTGCCAAGTCCTCTTGATAAAGATTGCCGACTCGATTCGCCCAATGTACAGTCTACGAAATAACAAAGGAGTTATAGACGATACCAAGTTTAGGAACAAAAGAAATGTGAGAACGGTCCTTACCAGCATGGCCGATCGGAAAAAGCTTGCAAGTGGCGTCTTCCCTCCCGGTGCCCCTTAGCTTAGTGGAGAGCTGTTCGGGCCGCATGGCCATCAAAACATTTTTACGTATAAAGATCCCGAAAAGGGATGTCTTCAGAGGGCAACTCCTTCCCTTGAGTTGCCGGTCCTCTTAAAACTGAGTCTGCCACCCTCAGTTTATCCAAGAGAGCCGCTTCTCCCGCCTCCGCCTGTAAAACAAAACCTAAGTTAAAAAATTATTGCAGAACAATGATACCCTTAAGAAGTAAATCCTTACCTCCTTGAGGAGGATATCTTCTAGTTGACTAGAAGAGGGCCCTTCCGAAATTGACGATAAAGCCAGGCGAGCCTCTTCCACAGGTGAACTCACTTGTTCAATCATAATTCCGGGACCCGATGCGTCCTCGGAATTCTTCCTCTTCGTCCTCCTCTCCCGTGAGGACCCTGTAGCGGGGTCGCTTTTGCCCCCTTTCTTGGAAGAGTCGACCTCTTTTCTCTTCCTCTTCTTTTTCTCCTCCTTGGAGGTGTCAACACCTTTACTAGAGGCCGCTTCCTTCTTCTTCCGCCCACGAGGTAAAGGCGGATGAACTTCATCTTCATAGGAAGCCAGAAGGCCCATAACGTAGCTCAAGTCTTCATCCTCCATTGGACTTTCTGCAAAATAAAATTCCGAATCATGTTAGATATCGCGATTCAAGATCAAACTAAAATAGATATACGAATAAATCCTACCAGCAGATACTATTAAACGACATTTAGCGAGGTTTTCCTTGGTCAAGAACTCATCCATATAAACTTTGGATAGCCCCGTCATTGACTTAAGAAGAACCTCCTCTTCTTTCGTTATTTCCTCACAAACAATATCCGTTCGGGGAACCTCCCACTTGGTTCGGACATCCCACTCGGATTTATTTTTGACAAAGAAAAATTTACTCTTCCACCGCTTAATGGAAGAAGGAACTTTCCCTAAAAACTTTCTTCGGAGCAGGCGGAAGTAATACCAATGGGCATTAGACTCTAAACATAGGCTAAAACAACATACGGAACCAGCGCTGGACGGTCGGACTTACTCCGTAATTTTTGAAAACAATGACAAAGCCGTTCAGTAATCTCCAAGAATTCGGAGTCAGCTGTGAAGGACACAGATGATACTCCTCTAGAATTGCCTTAGCAAAATCAGAAAAAGGAAGCCTAAGGCCACCCGATAACGCATCTTGATAGATAGCTATCTCTCCTTCCCTGGGAGAACTCGCCCTCTCCCCAGAACAGGGAACCCTAACCTCAAACAGAGAAAGATCTATCTCATATTTCTCTGCCAGGTCATCTACATCCTTCTGCCCAAGAAGACTTATGAACGTACCAGACCCCCTACCCATTGCCCTAGAAGCAGGATGAACCCGCGAACCCTGGACTGGAATATCCCTAGGTTCACCTGGAATCGCGACAGAGATTGTAGGGTTGGACGGAGAAGGGATCAAAGACCCGTGAGAAGAACTAGAGGAAGAAGAGGTAGCACTAGTCATTACCTTAGAAGAGAAAATGACAAGAAAAAGACACAGAAAGCTTAAGACCAGGTCTCGCCGGAGAAGAAGAAGTTTTCAAAAGATGCAATTCGACTTTTGAAATAAAACCCTTTTTGCCTGTACGATTCTGCTTATATGTAAAGGAGATAAATCCCTGGCCATTAGATCCCGGAGCTACATCCCAATCGAAAAGTTTAACCAAGGGTTCCTAAATCTGGACCGTTCAGATATCCATTATCACTTTTCTTCAAACAAATCAAATTCCGTCCACGTCAGCATACCAAACGCCGCCTGACACATAGAAAACCGCGCTTATCATGATGTTGACAAATGTGCACGTCGCGCACATCGCGCCACTATCTCCCTTTAATGCTAAATAGTAGGGGATACACGTGTCGTCTCAGGGAATAACAGGCGTTGTGTAAAGCCCGCATCATAAGAGACAAAACGCACACATCCCAACATAGGATCACCAGTGATCATTTCTTCTTGAAGAAATCGAAGACTTTATAAGAAAATTAATAAACTTTATTCATGTTACAACAATAGTAGTATTAAAAAGCACACAACAAAGCAACACGGCAAACCCTGGTAAACATATTCTTCGTCAGAATTCCCCAATTAACAATCCACAGATCCGTTCGAGGACCTACTCAGATAAGATTCGGAGGAGACGCACGGACTTCCACAACCGTCGCTGTCCTCGTTATCGCTAGGAAATCCCGGCAAAGCGCGTGGGCGAAGATGGGGGCCCACTTCTCTACGGCAGGAGTCGCTCCCAAACATTTCAACTTCAAAGCGCACATCCCCTGCATAAGTAATAGCTAAAGTGATAATTAGAAGATCCCCTGCCTCTACGTCATGGTCAACATGGAAGGTTTCCCACCCTTCCTCAATGCTTATCTCACCCAATCCCCTATCAACAACCAGCATTGATGGCCATACACAGCCGTTCGGACTTACCAATTGGATAACCCCAGTCCTCAATTCCGATAAATGTTCGTGAAACGAACTTGAAATTTGTAAGTGACGAGAACACTGGGTAAAAGTAAAAAACTTAAAAAAGGACAAACGCTGAGCCATTTTACCAAAACGCAAGAATGGATAAAAACACTATCCATGCTAGCTCCTTAAATAGAAAAACTTGGTGACACTATAGATGAAAATTCCAGAGAAAAATCTACCTCGATTCAAGACAACAAAAAGACAACACAACAAGTGTCGGTTACCTATTAAAACACATGTATCTAGAAAGAAATCTACACCCACATAGACACGCCAGCTAAGGAAGATACTTGTTCTCGAACCGAGCGAAAAGTGCAATTTGACTCACTCCTCGCTCAGATTTTTCTAACAAGTACACTCTGGGGGGACTAGTGTTAGGGAAATATTTGGTAAAACACGTGTCGCCTGCCTAAATGGCCACCTGTTATACACAGGGCTACATTTCTTTTGGCTACAAGACAATCAGTCACCACCAAATTCATTAGCACAAATTCCGTCCGGTAAATAAGGAGGGCTCACCCCTACAGAAAGTCCGTCGGAATTATACAAGAAGCAAGAAGGTGATAGCCATCTGGGTAAGAGCGTATCTAACGTCTCTATAGTAAGTAGATCTTATCCACTTGCCTCTACAGTAGGCAGATATTTTCTACTTACACACGTAGTACATACACAGTAGGTAGATATTTTCTACTTACCTACGTAGCACCTACACATTAGGCAGATACTTTCTTACCGCCTTAGAAGATATTTTCTTACCGCCTTAGACGATATTTTCTCATTCACCGCCTTACTCCACCGCCTTTCCTAAACCGCCTTTAAGTTGCTATAAAAGAAGAGCAATGATAGAAAGAAGAGGATCGGAAAAATCATCACACAAAAGAGCTAACTCATGTCTAAGACTGCCTTCTTACAGGTTTTCTGACTTAAGCATCGGAGCTGAATCCTGGCAGAAAGGCCCAATTTCGATCACTTTTTTCTCCCTCTTACAGATTCATCCCAAAGGAAAGGAAAGCCAGGGTAATTCCGAGCGGATTTCCATAGGATAATTCCGAGCGGATCTCCAAAGCATTCTCCGTGTTCTCCGTTCAGAAGTTGAAGTAACAGTCCACACCAACTATAAATTTCAACCGTTTGTCGAAGGCTGAGACCAGATCACGAGGCCACAGTAGCCAAAGCGTGAGGTGGACTAGTTTTTGGCATCAACAACAAACATACAAGAATATGGTATAGAATTATACTTAAATGAATATTTATCACATATCTCCATACTTAAAGGTTTGCTTGTCCTCAAGCAAAGGAAATAAATTAACAAAAGAAAAGATAAGTGTTCATCCTCTAGCCATAAAGATCATGGCTCAACTCTTTTCAAAGTTCACCAACCAAGTGTTTGTTCTCTTATTTCCACGCCAGGGCTTAGATAGATCTCGTGACATTTTTTCAATATAATACTAGACAAAGCTTGTTCACTCCACATACCATGTTCCAAAATGATTCTTAGCTATTAAATGAACTAGTTCCATGAAATCTCTTGGAGCCAATGAAATGATGCTTAGCTATTAAAGTCAAACAAACATGGCAATGAGTTATCTATTGTGTCTAAAGATTATGAGTATCACAAAGATGTTTCTATGTCCCCATGGCGTTTTATAGGAGAATTTGATAAAATTATGTTCTAAGATGGTACCCTAGAAAAAAAATTTGTCAACGTTTTTCCTTAGGGCCTTCATTGACATATGCTACTTATGAATAAGGATTTGCAATGAATTTCACTAATAGCTACCTATCTCAACACTTAAAAACTTTCTATAGATGCACAAAGAGATAGGTAGCCACCCATCTTCACACTTAAATTTGTACATTGTCCTCAATGTACGCAATAATTCCAAAATTAAATTGGCATGGAGAAAGTTGAACTAAAACTTCCCCGTTTAATTTGTCGGGCCCTTTTGATTTCCATGAATCTATTTCTTGACGATTATCGGAAGATCTTGATACAATTTCCAAATCTGCAACAGAGGGGAATTATCATAACTCCACAAAAGAAATAATAGGAAATCAAAGGAATCCACAGAAAATAAAAATAAAGATAAGCTTAGCTGGGCGGTGCCCTTGCTAACTAACACAACGGTGCACAAATTAAAAACATGAATCTGCTAACACCGATAAGCAAATAAAGCAATACAGAAAATAAAAAGACACAAGAACATAAGTAACAAGAGATGCCTTGATCTTCAGAAAGCCTGGTCATCTGCTGGTGCCTCGGGTGATGCAGCGTCGGGTCCCTGAGATAGAGGAGGTGCAAATGGTGCCTGCCCTCGGATAAAAAGGAGAGCTCATTAAACCGGTCCGGCAACTGACACTGCTCCATGGGGATCTGGGTCCGCATCTCGCGCTGCTCAGTAAGGATGGTGTCTTAGCCTACGCGAACCTCAGATATGTGTTCCTCCAATCTCTCAAAACGGCTCCTGTATGCTGAGGAGGGAAGTTGGTCAGCAGGTAATGGTGGATCGGAGTCCTCAAAGTCGGACTCCTGATCATCAAAATTGTCTGATCCCAGGCCCACGAGTGTATAGCGGCTACCGAAGTGCACGACGAGCCCCATTTGACATAGAGTACTTATCCCCAATGTAGTCATAAGTCATGAGTATTTGCATATGTCGTAGTCACCACAAGGTCAATCTCGATAATAAGGTGAGTGATGTAGGGTCCCGCATTGATGGCCTTGAGGCGGAGTCGTCCCCCGATGAGCCAAATAGTCGTGATATGCGCATCCTAGATGGATAGGTACTCACTCGAAAATGCTGTATAGGAGGAACATCTCGGCGAGGGTGACGACGCCGGTACTATCATCCTTCCCTGTGATGGTGCAGCTAACTAGGGTGTGGATGTAGCGGTAAACCAGATCGGTCATGAGGGATGCCTTGTTGTTCTTGTGGCGCCCCCCAAGCTGAATCCAATATCTAGTGGTCATGATGATGTACTCGGAGAAGGCGGTAAGTAGCTCTCTATACTCGCCAGTGTCAATGTGCTCCCGATCGTTTAATCCCATATACATAGAGAACCAAGTGAAGCTCATGGTCCTCCACTCCCCAAAGAGCTGAAATGATATAACAGTGAGGAACCGCTCAAACACGGCGCTCCTATCGGCCTCGAAAATGCTGAGGACCTCTAAGGTGGCTTCACGAAACACCTCATGGTTGATGGAGAACATTTTTTTCAACGACCAACCGAAAGCATACCTCGGACTCCGTCCGCAATCCCGAGTTAAGTGAGAACCCCCCAATCAATAAAGTGAGTACACCCAAAGGGTTTGGCGGCCAGGCGATGATAGCGGTGGAGGAAGCACTCTTCATCGAAGTGTGGTGTGTATAAGGAGCCCTCTCCGGTCTTGCGCTTCTTTGATATGAGTTGCTTGCGAGGCATGTCTACAAAATAATTGAAAAGGATGTTAGTGCAACAGAAAATATCGGGAAAGGAATGAAAATTGTGCACTACAGTCCTTAATCGACCTTATACGGGCTTTCATACGGGTTGTTATGTGGCTGGTATAACCCTGCCTGGGGACCATACGGGCTTGTATAGGGCCCATATGTGCTTGGGCACCGGGGTACCGATGGCCTTGGCAATTTCGTGCCCCATTTACATCTAAATCACACCCATTTCACATCCTAAACTCTATACATGCATTAAATAAAATTATTGAGATAAAAATTCGACGCAAAAGCATACATTCATCAACCATTTGTTGAAATTCATTCATTCACACTTTAGGGTTCTAAACATGGAGAAGATGAACATAATCGACAAATCAAGCTATTAGGAAGCATAGATAGGGAGGAAGAAAGCCCAAAATCAGGAGGAGAGGTTGTGTCGGAGAGGAGGAGGCGCGGATCGACGTGGAGATGGATGGGGTTGGCTAGGGTTTTAAAAAGAAATGAGGGGGCGCTTTTATAACGCCCCAACTTGGGCAATCGGCTGACCCCATACGGGCCCATATATGGCCTATATAATACCCCGTATAAGTCTCTGGCCATATCATACAACCGTATAACAGCCCGTATAACACCCTGTATAGGCCTGGATTTGGCTTATGCAACCAATCTAGGATAACATTCAAACCCTCCTCGCGCTACCTAATAACAAGTATCAACCTAGGACTATATATGAACAATAACCAGCATGATGATACAAGATAGCATAAACATGGATAAGAAACATCTCATTTATTTATTTCAAACACACAATCTAACTAAATAAAAGAAAATTGCAATTAAAGGAAAAGAAGTTTTCAAGAACTTGGGTTGCCTCCCAAGAAGCGCTTTTTTAACGTCACTTGCTTGACGTACCTTCAACTTAATTCACGGGGGTTCAAATACCTTGAAGTCCTCATCAGCTCTACCCTTGAAACATTTTCCAAATAATTGTATTCCCAAATTAGAGTAGATAGAACACGCATTTTCCATCATATCTGAGCCTTTCTGAAAAAGGGTGTGAGCCGAAGAAATAGTATTTACCCCTTTTTCCTTTACCTTCCTCCAGCTTTTCATGGGAAGGGTGAGCTTCTACTTCTTCTTCATCTTCTCAATTTCAGCTCCAAGGTCAAAGAATTCCTTTGAATCTCTTGCAAATCCTTCTGAATATCTTCCAAGCAATCATGTAGTGGGTCTACCATCAAGAGATCTTCAATGCATTCGAAGGTGATAATGTCAATATCATCAACACTATAAGAGGTGTCATCTTGATCCATGGTGTGGCGCATGGCATCCGGTGGTTTAAACACCACCTCTTGATCTCCCACTCTCAGAGCTAGTCTTCCTTGCGCATGATCTTTAAGTGCTTGAGCAATGGCAAGGAAGGGACGCCCAAGAATGATTGGAACGTCAACGTCATCATCAACATCTAAGAGTATGAAATCAACCGGGAAGACAAACTGATTGATATGGACAAGCACATTTTAAGCGAATCCCATTGGTTGCCTCATAGATCGGTCAGCTAGCTGCAATGTTAACCCCGTGGGTTTTGGTGCCTCAAGACCGAGCTTCATATATAGTTTGTAAGCCATCACATTAATGCTTGCCCCGAATCTACCAATGCATTCTTTGTGATCCCTTCACCAAATACACAAGGGACCACAAAGCTACCAGGATTCTTCAACTTCCTGGGAATAGTTTGTTGCAAAACGGCCAAGCATTAGGCATTCAATGTGACATCAACTGCGTCCTTCAATTTCCTTTTGTTGGATAGAAGTTCTTTCATGAATTTTGCATACTTGGGCATTTGAGACAAAACCTCCACCAATGGCAAATTTATGTGCAATTGCTTCAACATGCTTATAAACTTTGCGAATTCAGCATCTTCTTTATCTTTCTTCAACCTTGCAGGATATGGTACTTTAGGGTGGTAGGGAGGTATGGGTAATACCTCCACTACCTTTTCGTTCTCCTTCTTCTTTTCTCTAGAGTGGCAACAGGTTAGGAGTCTTCAACTTCGCTGGGAGTTTCCTCTTGTGGCTCTAAAACGGGGAGTTCCACTTCCTTCCCACTTCTCAATGTAATGGCCTTGCGTTGTTCCCCCCAAGGGTTCTCGTCCGTATTGGCCAGCAAGCTACCTTGTGGTCTCTCAGATAGAGTCCTTGTAATTTGCCAAACTTAATTCTACAAATTATGAACTGTAGCTTGCAAATTCTGAATTGTAGTGTCATTGTTTTGCATATACTTCAGTATGAGCTCCTTCATGTTGGGTTTTCTATCTTATGGCTTTGAGGGTATTGGAAACTGGGAGGATATTGCCCCGCTTGTGGGTTCTAGTATGAGAGTGCTGGATGGGTCCACTTGGGTGCATAGTGTCTATATTGACCATCTGGTTACCTAGGTGCATTTCCCATGTAATGCACTTGTTCCATAGGAACCACCTTCGTGCTTGCAATGGGAAAATTAGACATTTTGTGTCCCCCTAAACATGTACTACAAAACATGACCGTAGCTGGCCTTGAACTATTGTTGGAAGTAAGTAGCTCAATCTTCTTTGTCAACATGTCTAACTTTTCACCAAGAACGATATCTGTAATTGTGGATTCATCCAATGACCCAACTATCTTTAGTTGTTTCCCTCTTGTGGACCAATGAGCTTCATTACTAGCCACATCTTAAAAAATTTGCTTGGCATCTTCAGGATATTTGCTTCCAAATGATCCGCGGGCGGTGGCTTCCACTAATTGACTCGTAGTATTATCCAACCTATTGTAGAATGTTCGACCCTTAGCACAAGGGTCTACACCATGTTGAGGACAACACCGGAGTAGATCTTTATTCCTCTCATACGCTTCAAAGAATGTCTCGATAGCACTTTGCTTGAAGGCGGAGATGTCCAACCTTAACTTTGCAGCCTTGCTCGGTGGAAAATAATGGCCAATAAATTTATCAAGCATCTCAGCCTAAGTACAAATAGAGTATGAAGGTAGTGAGGTAAGCCATATATAAGCTCATTTCCTCAAACTGAATGGAAAGAGTCTCAAGCGAAATGCATCATCAGAAGCTCCATTGATCTTGAACATGTTGCAAATTTGAATAAACTTTGCTAGGTAAGTATGGGGGTCTTCATCTTGCCTCCCATCAAACTGAGCTGAATTCTGAATCATGTTCATTGTGCTTACCTTGATTTCAAAATTGTTCATGTTTATATTGGGTGAATGAATATTGAATTCCTTCCCCGTATAGTGGGATCTCTCATGCTTGGATAATGTTTGTCTTCTCGCGGCCATGATGGGTACTACTCTCACTTCACCGCTAGCTTCAGTATGTATCGAATTTTTTGATTCTGAAGAAGACCCCGGCATTAATCCTTCCCCTTCTCTCAACCTTTGGTGTAATGTTCTTTCAATCTCACTATCCACTTCAATCAATCCCTTTGAATCTTTGCGGGTTATGCATCAACCCCTCGCAAAAAGATATAGTAAGAAAGAAGATTAGTATCCAAGAAGTCAAGTGATTAAAGGGTAAAACAAGGAAATAGAGAAAATGAAATTACTAAATTAGTAAACTCCTAGTTTTCCTAGTAGTCCGAATCTCCTCAAAGAACTTGGCCAAAAAACTTGATCAGCGAAATCCATGAAGTCTACGGGTCGTATCAAGTAATAAAGCGAACTCTTGAAAAGTCAGGTTATCGATCGTCAGAGAGATTGAAATACTAGTACCCACTACTCATCTACTATCTAGTCGATCCAAAAGTGAGTGTTTAACCTAAGTCTAAACTAAGAAATTACAAAACACAAACAAGGGGTTGAATTACACTTGGGGTTAAATAATTATGAAAAAGGGATACTTGAGTGATTGATTCCACCTTAGATTTCTAAAGGATGGATGGAACTCTCTATGGTGATTCTTGGTGAATTCCTGGTCAAGGTTCCTAAAGTGCTTTCACTCCCTCGCTCGTGGTGAATTACTAATCCTAGTTCCCTTAACGATGATGTTCTAGGGAACCTAAGTCTTGGAGGGATAATGGGAATCATACATCTAAAGGATTCGCTCTCCTTAGTACCCGGGCTCCCGGTATACTCATAATCCCCTCTATTGGAGATGGTCTACATATGGGGAGGCGCTCACTTCTTCCCCAATATGGACTACGAAAATCCCTCCGGGCTCTCACAATGTAGAAGGATTGACTTACATTAAAACATCCAATAGACACATAGATTCATCCAAGTATTCATACATAGAAAGTAAACATCAATTAAAACATATCCAAGGGGTCATCAACACCCAAGTATCTACAAAATTAGCTCTCCATGAAAGGTGAGCAACAATCAAATACAAAGATGCACGAAATCAAGAAGTTCATAATAAACAAGGACATTACATAAACCGTTGGTAGATTCCTTGACTCCTCTTCAAGCTTTTTCCCCCTTTTCTCCTCTTTCTAGGTTTGATGACGAAGATTACCAGACCCTAATCCAGCTTCCTTTTCTCACAAAGCTCTCTCCTAAGCTAGCCTCCTCTCTAAAACCCACAAATCTCGAATTATATGCCCTTTTCTCATAGTTTTAGAGCCTCATGTACATTTTTGCCCTTGCTTAGGCCCGTAGATCCGTAGAAGACTTACGTCATACGAGCCTATATACGGGCCATATATGGGCCCGTATAACTCACAGGTGCAACCATAAGTCCGTATGACATACCTTATGGGGGCCCGTATGAGTCATACGGGGTGTTGTACGACCCCGAGGAGATTGACTATATGGGCCTCGATTCTCTAGGTCCATACGGGCAGTATGGAAGCCCGTATGCCTGGGTTTTTTCTCAGGGAATGCTTCGTTTCGGCATCAATTTCCCTTGCAAAGCTTCCTTTCTCCTGGGGTCTCGATATCCTGCCCTGTTTATCAAAATAAACACGTTTAAGTATCGGTGGGCCAAAACTCCTCACAATTGCATGAAAAGTATACAAGAATATCGTATGGAATTATGCTTAAATGAACACTTATCAATGGCTTTCTAGAACTTAATGAGGAGAACAAGTTGAGAGAGTATAAGAAGCGGGATTTAAAGGCATTATTTTTTCTTTAACAAGTATTGCATGAATGTTATTTTCTCGCATTACATCGGCAACCATGTCCAAGAAGGCATGGACGATCCTTCAGACAGAGTTTCAATGGTCTTCGAAAGTCATCCTTGTGTAACTTCAAACTTTGCGACATGAATTCGATATTTTGCACATGAAAAACAATGAAGAAGTTCAAGATTTTATGTCATGAGTGATGGCTATTGTCAACCAAATGAAAACTTATGGTGATCCTATTACTAATCATACCGTAGTAGCGAAGGTGCTGTAGAGCTTAACAACTAAGTTTGATCACGTTATTGCTGCGATTAAAGAGTCAAAGGATCACGAACACCTTATCCATTAATGATTTGGCGGCTCCGTGCAAGCTCATGAGTCAAGGATTAATAAGTCCATTGAAATATATTAAGACTAGGCATTTCAAGTCAAAGGAGAACATTCTTATACAAAGGATGTTGACAAGCACCATGGCAGAGGAGAAGCGTAGGTATATTGAGGAGGAAGAATGTGTTGCAGAGGTAGATGAAGAAGTGGTGAACAAAAGTATCCATTCAATGAACACAAGAACTATAAGAGTCATATACAATGTTATAAGTGCAAAAACATTTGGGCACATTAGGGTTGATTTCTACTTGCTCAAAGTCAAAGAAGTCAATTTGGCTGAAGAAAATAAAACTAGTAATCTCTTCATGGAAAATTGTAAGTCCGTTGATAAAGAAGAAAGTATATGGCTTGTTGACTCAGGGTGTTCAAATCATATGACTGGGGTAAAAGCTTTGTTCAAAGAGCTTGATAAAACTAGAAAGACGATAGTAAGACTGCAAGGAGATGATAAGGAGATTCAAGTTGAAGGGCATGGGACTGTGGCAATCAATACCTTTCTAGGCAAGGTAAAACTCTTGAATAAAGTGAAATTTGTTCCAAACGTTGCACATAACTTGCTAACTGTGGGTTTGTCAGTATCGAATGTGTATTCCATTCTGTTTGACAATGAGATGTGCATCATTAGAGATAAAAAAAAATGGACAACAAGTGGCTAGGATATGCATGACTAAGAGTAAAATGTTTTATCTTGATGTTGCACATGTGGAGCATCTGAACTTAATCACAGACAGTCACAATAATTCAAACTTGTGGCATCTGAGGTATGGACACCTCAATATTAAAGGTTTAATGATTCATAGTCAAAAGGAAATGGTAAGAAGATTGTCTCATATAGAAGACATAAAAGCATGTGAAAGCTGTATTCTTGGCAAACAATCACAAAAGTCTTTCCAAGTTGGCAATGCTTGGAATGCATCCTCACCAGTGGAGTTGATACATGCTAATGTATACGGCCCGATGCAAACTAAGTCACTTGGAGGGAAATTCTACTTTCGTTTATTTACAGATGATTGCACCAGAATGAGCTGTATTTACTTTCTCAAGCTCAAGTAAGAAGTCTTCGATAATTTTAGAAAATTCAAAACAATGGTTGAGAAGAAAAGTGGCTACTTTATCAAGATAATTCACATTGTGAGGAGGAGGGAATTCATGTCTAATGAGTTCAAAGGATTACGTGAGCAACATGGAATACATCACCAACTTCACAGTTCCTCATTACCTTTGGAGGCGAGAATGATGTGGCGAAGAGAAAAAATCGCACCGTGGTGGAGATGGCACGGAGTATGTTAAAGGAGAAGCATTTACCAAACAAGTTCTTGATGGACGTAGTCACTACTGCAATTTACTTGCTTAACATTTCCCCAACTAAGGATGTTGTAAATCAAACTCCATATGAAGCTTGGAACGGTACGCAGCCCTCAGCTAATCAATTACGAATATTTGGGTGTATTGCTTATTCTATGATTAACTCAAAACAACAAAGAAGTTAGATGCAAAATCGAAAAATTGTATCTTTATACGTTATTGTATTAAGTCAAAAGCCTATAAGTTGTACAATCTGATTACTAAAAAAGTTGTGGTTAGTAGAAATATTATTTTTATAAATAATACAAGTTGGAGTTGGTGTAACAGGGCAGTTGAAAGGCAAGAGATTTCATTGAAAGGTTTTGGAGATACAACATCAACAAGCAATTCAAGTACCGGAGAAGTCTCATTATCTTCCCCAATACAAACGCAAAGGAATGTAAAGATTTTTCTAAGTAGCAGAATAATTTCCCAAGCTGCTGAACTCTTCTCAAATAAAAGAAGGGAAAAGCAAGCGACGATGGAGGACAAACAGAAATCATCAAAGTATCCTCCAATTGTAATGGTGGAGTTGCGAAAGGCACACCTTATTAAAGTTAAGTACAACTCGCAAGATAGGATGGAAAGGAAAGCGAGGGCTTGCCCCAAAAACCCAAGGTATCTGACAAGCTCTCACGAAGAGGGAAGATTGGCCCTTTAGGAAGCAAAAGGAGGCCAATCTTGAAGCGGAGGTAGGCATGAAATGCTTCTCTCGGTAGAAAGCGTTTGCGTCCTTGACTTTCCTAGGGAAGAATTGACCCTTTGGCTATCTCTTTGAAGGAACAAAGCCCCGCCCGCCCGCCTCCCCCACCAAATTGAGAAAAAGCCTTGTGAACTTGAAAAGTCCTAAAAGGAAGGAATAACATGCAAACACCAAGTGGCAAAGAAGGGTAAAAAGGAGGCAAATGAAGTGTCCTGCCATCGTAACCCTTCGGAAGAATCTTACGGGCCACAACTAGCCTCCATGAGGCGACTGTTCAATCATCCACACAGAGACCTCAGACCACTCATGATTTTAGGAGTCTTGCCTGGGGAAGGGTGCTCATTATACCTCAAACCCCCTTTCACTAAAGAGGGTAGCGTCTGAACTAGAGAACCAAGCTAGGGACCATGTACCTCCGCAATACTCTAAGAGACCTCCTTCTACCGGTTGCACATGGGAGGGAGGGGGAAAATTGTAGAAAGCTTATAAAGCAAGGCATAAGAGGATACCAAGTTCACAACTACCACCAAGCGAAAAAAGAACCAGCATGGGCACCTGCATATCCGCCAAGGGTCAAAGCTCAACAAGCTGGACTTGGATGAATACTTACCAGCCTGAGGAGTTTGGGGGCAAGTGTTAAGGGGGAAAGCCTTGAACTGCGTGACAAGAGTAGGGTAAAAATAAAACCCAGGACCACTCAAGCGTCCCTTGCGCCCTCGGGAAGACACGTGAAGATTACACCATGATCTACTAGTAGAGCAGTACCCGTACAAGTGAGGTGGAGACACCCTTGGTATAGGGGTTCCGCGACCATCTGAGCCCAACCGCCAAGCGGAATGAGACCAACCCGGTCTCCCGATAAAAGCCTTTCCGAGGTTAAGAAAGGGCATCACGACCAATGACCACTAAAGTCGCCTCGGGTATAAGGAGGGAAGGCGGGGAGAGAATGGGGCAACCACTCTTCTTCTTAGATATTTTTTTTCTCAAAAGGAAGAAGGTCCGATTACTCCCACCGACGGCGACACTCTTCTCTCCTACTCCTATCTCCTCCTCCTAAATATATTCAACCTCCACCTAACTAACTTGAGCGTTAGAGGGTCCTAGGGGAAGGAGCCCCTGAACTTCTTTTGTAGGAAATAAGGACTCTCCCTCAGCGGTAGTCATCCAGTCTCCTCATGTGTTGCCGACCGAAAGCCTTGGGAAGCTCATGTCCCCAACTTTAACTACCCTTACATCACCCCTCTTCTCATTTGAACTCTTAGCGGAAAGCAATCCTCATGATTGTGAACATTTTGAGCATCAACAAATTCCTCTTTTGTGATTGATTTTTCTGAGCAAGAGATATAGATAGTTGTTGATTTAGCCGCTAGGGCATGAGCTTAGCACATACTAAAAACTGTGCGTGTGGGTAAATTTTTAGAGGTCAATGTGAAGCTCGGCACGAGCTGTATGGGCTTTTGTCATACTGGGTTGGTGTTAGAAATAGACTGGTTGGGGCTATAGCCAAACCCACTCATCTCTATTTCTAACAACCACAACCCCTTAATTAGGTTATTGGCATATGAGTTTGAGAAAGTAAATAGTATTTTGTCATACTGTTATGAAAACTTATAGTTCATTGTTTTTAACTAAAGTTCTAATGCTTCTTAAAATTACAACCACAACCAATTAATCAGGTTCCTTGCATATAAGCTTTGAGTACTTCTTGAAATACTGTTTATATTGTATTATCACTGATCTCAAGATTTGTTTACATTTAATAAATTAGATTCTGCATCTAAGTCGTTTATTTTGATTTCAACTAAGTATTGAAGCCACTAATCTCCATTAGGAACCTCTATCTCTCATATTATGTCACAATCTACTAACTTAATTGAATTAAAATCACTCAAAGGACCTGTTGCCTCTTTAAGGCTTAGCTTTACTTGAGATGGTCACATCATCATCCATTAAAACAGATTCACAATAGCTCATTTAATAATAATAACACTTGAAAGCAACTCAAACTCCTTGATTGCATCACATACTAAGTTAGATTTCATCACCAAACAATTACTACTTCACTGTAGAGTCCTTCGAAATCATATGACCAAACTGAAGAATCAATCAATTGAATTAATTAAGCAAACTACAGCTCTTCAACTATCTTTTTTTTGTCAACTTCTATGGTCATGTGATTTGAATCTATGATTCATTCCCTCTAAAATGATTCAGTAGTGTTATTAATGTGACATTAATCTGTTAAATTACAACTTTGAATTCACAAATTTGATTCTCATTTCTGCTGAAAACATCCATGCTGAAAATATCTACATATTTGATTCTCTAAACGGATAAGACCTTAGGATCCGTTCTTCGCCTAGAGTTGAACTAAGGGAAATGAGTGTAAAGGTAGCGTGAGTTGGGACTATTAGCCACTCGGCGGGAGATGCTACACAACAGGGGTAGAGATTGAGCAACGACTGGCCAAAAGGTTTCCTCAACTCTTGCAAAACAAAGAAGTCTAGGGAATTCTCCCCCAAAGATCACTTGATGCTCAAGTTAGTTTAGCGGAGGAAGCAAGAGAAAATGAGGAAAGGAGACGTAGATAGTAGCGCAAGAATAGCTGGGGAGGGAGCTCATCATGCGAAAGAAAGGGTTCTCTTGTTGATAAAGCCCCTTGTTCTTGACTCTCCCCCTTCTCCCTTTTTTATAGCTAGGTAATAGTCCTAATGGCCGTTGGCCAAGGGGCGTCCGTCAGGGCCTTGTCGGATGGTTCCTTTTGGTTGTTGTTGTCGCTTGAGGGACACTGTCTTATGCGGACCTTGGCGTCCCTCTGAGGGGATGTGCCCCCTATCATATGTGCAAATGAGCGTTCTCTAATTAGAAGATAATGGAGGAAATCTACACGTGTCCTCCTAAGGGAAGGCCGGGTAGTGGGAGTGGTCCTACGCCCTTGTCTTTGACCAGGTAATGCCATATGTCGATGCGCTTTTTCCACCCATAACATACTTCAATTATTACCAATTATCATTTTAATTATGTCGTTACACTCTTGTTGAATTTCAATTTTGCTACAACTAATTAACTTCATGTTAGCTCTCCAAAGAAAGCTATTTTAGACGGCATGTGCTTCATGCTTAGAGCTAAATGTATTTGTTAATGGATAAGATTTATGATTGTATCAAGAAAGGTTGATTTTCAGCTACCATTTGGAGCTACACGAGGAAAGGAAGACCCAGGAGCAAAGAAGAATGTGCCACAATCAGAGCAAGTTTTCACTGAGCTAAAACAACAGTGTACGATGCGTCTCTCATCCGAGAAGATGTGTCACTAATCGGTTGTAGGCAACTGACAGAGTGTTAGTTCTTTGAGCTAACATATATTTAGGGAGTATATGCTTAATATCTAATTATGTGTGCTGACAGTGAGAATTGTGCATGCTTAGTCCAACTTCTTATGAATTGAACAACTTATGTTAGCTAACTCGAATTATGTGCATTTTGCTTTATTTTGATAAGTATGGGCACTAATTTGAGTTAATTTTGGTAATTGTAGGAAAGGCCAATTCCTGAACTTTAGGACTTGCCATGCAAATGGGAGAAATCCTAGAAACAAGAGCAACTTGAGCCGCAACCACACAAAGATGCACCGGAAAACTATAACAGAAAAAGACGGGTCCTAACTAATGAGCAGACATGTTGATCGTGTGTGTGTATCCAGACCAAATATCTCGACGGACTAAGAATTGGTGACACAACCTTCATTTTGGGAGGACGCATCAAAAATATGAACGCACCTGGGTGATGAAGCGAAGGTTGCATCGCAAGTCGAGGCTATAAATGCACTCTTAGGGTTTCTTCCCATTTTATCTCTTTGTGTAAGAAGTTATTGCAGTGACCCAGTGTTGATAACTCAAGGGTGTTTGGAAGGCTTCACCAAAAATGAGAACCAATGATCCATAAGACGAGAGCAGTTCGTGAATAGGCAAGCTCCAATAAGGACAAAGATCTGCATCATGTCTAGTATCATTTGTCTTTTTTCTTTATTGTTAAACATGAATGCTTTGAACTTAATGGTAATAGCATCATGATTTTTGGCTAGAACTTTGTTCTATTGTTGTGTGATGATTTAGGCATGAAAATCATTATTATCTTGTGATGTTCTAGTTTGTTTGTTGAGTTAGTGTGCTTGTAACTTAGTCCTCCATTCAATTATTGGATCGGAAGGCTATGACAAATACTTAGCTACTCTAATACTTGTGTGTCTCTAATTAATCATCGATCCGCAAGGCAATGACATACCTTAGGCTTCAAGAAATATGAATCTTAATATAGATAAACTATGTATCTCAAGGTGGATGGTCGGTATGACAAACGAACGTTTGCCGAGGTATAAGAATATGTCGCGGGTCCATCCACAGCAAGAACACTACCTAGGGATATAAGGTGGAGACCGTAGTCATATTCCCCATGAATGAGGAATAAGCATCTATGCTCTATGCGCATAAAGTCCCTAGTGTGTCTCTAATTAACCCTTGTCGACCAATTAAACAAACCAACCATAATTATAAGGGAAATCTTTATCATGACCGGACTTCACACAACCCTAGATTATTATTATTGATTGTCTTCCCGATCTTTACTTCCTCCGTATTTACTTGAACATTTGGATTTAGTGTCACCAACTCTGATTTTATTCACTAAAGTAGTATAGCACCTTAGTAGGTTTTAGTTTGCTTAGTCTCCCACTCCTTCTACATTCAACTCGGTACTTGCCAGAATTTTATTACCTATGATCATGTACGCTTGTGTGCGGAGGTATAGTGCTTACACTTGCCAATGGTTAACACAGAGGCAGAGATTTTGTGAAATGTATAATGCGTTGCTAACGTAGAGCATCTCAGGAGATGACGTCTTGCATAGCGTCGCAGATCACGACTATATAAGAAACTGAAGGCTTCTAGGGTTATCTCATCTTAGTTTTGAGGCAACGTCTCTGCTAAGAGCCGATGTCAAAAAGAAGAATGGTGAATCCTTGTTGTAACTGAAGATCTGGAGGGCCTCAAGCTATTTTGAGGAAAGGGAACCACCAATAAGGGCTAAGATCCGCATCCTTTCTTATCATTGTTGATTTGTAGCTCTTATTGTGAAAATCATATTAATCAGCTAGATTATTTTTTCTAGGGTTGTATTATTGTTTGGATATGAAAATCTATATTATCTCTTATGTGTATGAATTGATAGCTAAGTATAGTGTGCTTGTGACATAGTTCTTATGTTGTTGTTGGACCGGAAGACAACGACCAACATCTAGATGAGTATCATTGGACCAGAAGGCAATGATAGTCATCTAGCTACTATAGAATTATATGAATTTAGGAATCATTCGACCAAAAAGCAATGATAAACTATTGTGCTCAATTTGCATGTTAATATTAGTGTTGGACAACCGTGCATTGCAATTGTGGAAGAGTGGTGTGACAGACTAGCATTTGTTATAGTGTAGAAAAATACTATAGATCTTCCATAGTCAGGGTTTTTGTCTAGGAAGACTAGTGCATCACTCCACGTGACAAGTGGTAGTGTTTAGGCATGCTCCTTCATAGTAACAAAATATTGTCTACGCCCGTGTGCATATGTACTTACCTAGTAGGCCACTAAACTGCCCTTGTCCTCAAGTTTGATATCCATCACCAATCAAGAGAGAAAATCATTATCATATTGAACGTCATACAACCCTAGATTCTTATATCTGAGTCCTTTCCCTGAACTCTTCATCATTTCCTTGCTTTTTTAGGCATCAGGTTAGATTAGTTTAATTTTATTGAATCAATCACTGAAGGTACAGAGCACCTTAGTAGGCTCCTATTTAATTGACTTTCCCACCACTCCCTGTGGAAATTGACCTCGATACTTACCAAATTTTATTACATTGACCACGTACGCTTACATGTAGATGTGTGGTGCGTGCACTACCCGGCCATCTGAGTTTTTGGCACCGTTTTCGGGGAGTGGTTTGGTTTTAGTTGACTATAGCCAAATAGGGATCTATACTCACTTTAGTTAACATTATATCAATTTGTATTATAGAATTTTCATCAATGATCACACTAACCATAGTTATATTATAGTTGTAGATAAATTGAGAATGATAGAGATACTGATCCACACGCCAACAATGGACTATGGTAAAAATTTAATAAATAACCCACATATTAGGTAATCATAAAAATAATTGAGGTATCAGGGCAATTTGACGACACACCTAGCAAGGACCCTTATTTGCATGTGAGAACATTTTTGGAGTTGTGCAATACTTTTGTTTTAAAAGGGTTGTCGGATGATGTAATTAGAGTAAAGCCGTTCCCTTTCTCTCTATGAGGGAAGCAAAATGTTGCTTCTATTCATTACCACCTAACATCGTGGCGACTTGGGAAATATTAGTCAAGAATTTCTGTACAAAATACTTCCCAATGGAAAAAATAGCAAAGATTGGGGAGGGAGGGTAATATAATCGTATTTCTATAATGCACCATGAATGGAATCATTGTATGAATCATGAATGCAATTCAAGTTGTTACTCGGATCTTTCCGTGAATTCACGGATTATGCATAATGGGTACAAGTGCAATGCTTCTACTAGGACCTAAATGAGCAGGCACGAACTTATACCGACATGGCATCCAGTGGTGCCTTAATGAAAACAACCGCAGAGGAAGCTTTTATGTTGTTTGAAAGGATATCAACTAATGAGTAGGGATAGCAATCAGGTCCCACTTTGTAAAAACATGAAATAATAGATATTGAGGTTGCGATGCAAGTGTGGTCAGTAGTAGAAGCCATCAAAAGCAAATTACACCTTATTGTTCAACAACTTCAGTTACTGGTATAGAACATAGTAGGTACACATGAGGTGTTTATGTGGAAATTTGAGTCCCAATTAGACAAATAGATAGCAATGTAGGTACGACGCATGTCATTAGAAACCAAGTTGGACAAGGAACAGTTGGTAGTAGTGATCTTTATGGGTCACTTACATAACTTGGTGAAAGTACTGATGAGCGAAAGAATAAAGGAGAAATAATTGAAAACAAGGGAGATCAAGAAGGGGCTAAAATAGAGAAGAGTGGAGTTGTGTAGGAATGTGATTATGAGTAGCCGTGTTCATCGGGCCTAGAAGAACAACTTACAATCTTCAACTCAGAAAAAAGTGATGATGATAGTTCAGACGGAGTAGAACACTGAAGGCGGTATTATCACAAATAAATAGGCTAAGAAGTTCTAAAAGTTAGAGTGGGAAGGTCAGCATAACGAAATAGGCAAATCATCATGGGATGAAATATGTGTTCCTCGTCATGGAGGGCATATTACGAGTGATCATTTCATTTACATTAACTGGACAACAAGAGGAGCAACTGGTTGACGTGTTGAAGCAACATAAATCAGCTTTAGATTGGTAAATCACAGAAATTGAAGGTATTAGCCCCTCATTTTTCATGAACAAGGTACTATTAAAGGACTGTTGTAGACCCATCGTAGAACACTAGTGCCGACTCAATCCTGTTATGAAAGAAGTGGCAATAAAGGAGATTATTAAATGGTTAGACACTGGAATTATATATCCAATCTCTGAGAGTTAATGTGTGAGCCCAGTGCAATGTGTTCGAAAAGAAAGAGGTATGACGGTGGTAAAAACTAAGGCAAACGAGCTCATCCTGACTAGAACAGTCAGTGGTTGTAAGATTTGCATAGACTAAAGGAAGCTAAACAAAGCCATAAGGAAGGATCATTTTCTATTAACCTTTATTGATCAAATATTGGAATGACTAGTAGGGCAAGAATTCTATTTTTTCCTTGATGGATATTTAGGTTATCTTCAGAATGCACATGCCCCAAAAGATCAGGAAAAGATAACATTTACATGCCTATATGAAATATTCGCTTTTAGGAGGATTCCTTTCGGATAATGTACTACTCCTGCGACTTTCTAGAGGTGCATGATGGCAATCTTTTCTGACAAGGTAGAAAAGAGTATGAAGATATTTTATGGATGGCTTCTAAGTTTTTGGCATATCATATGATAGTTGCCTAAAAACCTAGACAAGGTCATGAGCTATGTGAAGTGACAAATATGATGCTAAATTGAGAAAAATGTCATTTATGGTGAGAGAAGGAATTGTCTTAGGGCATAAGATTTTTGAAAAGGGAGTTGAGGTGGATAGGCCGAAGGTTGATATGATTGACAAGTTGCCTTCACCTACATCAGTAAGAGGAAATAGGAGTTTCCAAGGGCACCCAAGATTTTACAGACGCTTTATCAAGGATTTTTTTGGAGATTATAAAACCTTTAAGCAACCTGTTAGAGCAAGACATGGCTTTTCATTTTGATGAAACATGCATGAAGGCTTTTTTGGAGGTGAAAGACTGATTAACCTTAATACCAATTATAGTGAGCCTTGATTGAAAGGAAACATTCAAAATTATGTGTGATGCAAATGACGTTGCAATAGCCATTGTACTAGGATGTAGACAGAACAAAATATTCCATTCTATTTATTGCGCAAGTGAAACACTCAATGGAGCACAAGTTAATTACACCACAACTTCAAAGGAATTACTGGCAATGGTCTTCACATTCGATAAATTTTGTGTTTACCTTGTAATGACCAAAGTAATTTGGATTCAAGGTGAGGTTGATGCGATGGGTCCTTCATCTTCAAGAATTGGATTTAGAGATTCGTGACAAGAAAGTTACGAAAATTCAAGTTACTGAACATTTATCACATCTGGAAGAAAATGTGCAAGCCGTAGACTACACCATTATAACAAAAACATTTACAGGTGAACAACTATTTACAATGAAGGCCAATCGCCTACCTTGGTATGAGGATTTTGCAAATTACTTAGTGTGCCCAAGGGATTAAAGTCTCAACAAAGGAAAAAAAATTCATGCATGAGGTGAATCATTATGTGTAGGATGAACCTTACTTGTTTAAAAAAGGGGCTGATAAGATGATTAGAAGATACATCCCTGAATAGGAAATGGGGAATATTCTGCAACATTACAACTGCTCACATTATGGGGGCCATTACGCAGGTAACAAGATGGTTGCAAAAGAGTAGCAATCAAAATTCTATTGGCCAACATTATTTAAAGATGCACAACAATTTGTGAGTGGTTGTAACAGATGCCAACAAACTCAAACTATATCTAGGCATCACTAAATGCTGCTAAGCAACATATTGGAGGTCGAGTCATTTGATGTATGAGGGATAGACTTTATGGGACCATTTGTGTCCTCATTCAAAAATCTATACTTGTTGGTGGCTGTCAATTATGTATCTAAATTGGTTGAAGCAATGGCAATACCATCCAACGATTCCAAGGTTGTGCTAACATTTCTAAGGAAGAATATCTTTATATGGTTTGGTACATCTAAAGCTATAATTAGTGGTTGAGGGTCCCATTTCTGAAACAAGAGTTTCAACAACTTACTAGAAAAGTATGGTGTGACTCATAAAATAGCAACACCATGTCACCAACAATGCAAATGCCAAGTGGAAATATCTATTTGAGAAATAAAAAATGATCCTTGAAAAAATGATATGCCCATCACCTAAGGACTGTTCTCTTCGATTAGATGATGCTTTATGGGTGTATCTAATGGTATTCAAGATACCACTTGGAATGTCACCTTACCAATTGGTGTTTGGCAAGGGGAGTTGGAATATACAATATATTGGGCATTAAAGGAAGTAAATTTAGATCAACATACTACCGATGAGAAAAGTATGTTGCAACTCAATGAGTTAGACATATTTTGGATGTTGGCCTACGAGAATGCTAAATTATATAAGGAAAAGATGAAACATTGGCACGATTGTAAGTGGTTAGAGGGGAATTGGAGCCAAAACAATATGTATTATTATTTAACTCATGTTTGAGGTTGTTCCTGAGCAAGTTGAAATCCTGCTAGTCAGGACTATTGATTATTTCCAAGTTGTATGCTCATGGTATAGTGGAAGTATGGGACAGTAATAGAAATAGAAAATTTGTCGCGAATGGGCAACAACTAAAACCATATAAAGGGACACAGTTTGAGGAAGATATGATGGAGCCAAATGCTCATACTTAATACTGCAAGTGCATGGGTCGTGTCAAGTAATAAAGTGCACTAATAAGTCTTATGCCGAACCCACAAGGACCGAGAAGTACTAGTACTAATTGCCTATCTATTATCTAGTCTAACAAAGAGTGATGAAGTCTTAATCTAATTACTAAAACTAAGAAAACCTAATAATTGGATATCACTAATGACGGGATTGAATATTGGGGTAAATCAATTTTAGGAAGGGGTAATCAGACAATGAATACCCTCGGGTTTTTTCGAAAGATAGATAAGGGATATTAAAGTCAACAGTTCCAATCAAATGGACCAAGGATTCCTATATCGCTTCACTCCTACTGTTGCTGCCGAATTACTAACATTGAGTGGGGCTATAGGAAATCTATTTCTTGGAAAGATTGTGGGAATAAGACATATGTTGATGCCAAAAACTGGTCCAGCTCACACTTTGGCTACTGTTGCGTCGTGATCTGGTCTCAGCCATCGACAAACGGTTGAAATTTATAGTTGATGTGGACGCTTACTTCAGATTTTGAACAGGAGAGGCTCTGGAATGCCGACTGGAATTATCAGCTCTTTGCTTTGGGTGAATCTGTAAAAAGGAGAAGGGAGGGATCGGAATTGGGCCTTTCTGCCCGGATTTAACTCCGATGCTTAAGTCAGAAAACTTGTGAAGAGGAAGTCTTAGACATACGTTAGTTCTTTTGTGTAATGTTTTTCAGATCCTTTTCTTTCTATCATTGCTCTTCTTTTATAGCAACTTAAAGGCAGTTTAGGAAAGGCAGTGAGTAAGGCGGTGAGTAAGGCGGTAAGTAAGGCTGTAAGAAAATATCTCTTGAGGTGGTAAGAAAATATCTGCCTATTGTGCCTACTGTGTAGGTACTATGTAGGCAAGTAGAAAATATCTGCCCATTGTAGAGGCAAGTGGATAAGATCTACTTACTGTAGAGGCGTTAGATATTTTCTTACCTAGGTGGCTATCGCCCTATGAGATGGTTGTTATAATTCCGACGGACTTTTTGTAGTGTTCAACCCTCATTCTTATTTGCCGAACGGAATTATGCTAGAGTATTTGGTGATATTGCCACGTGGCCTGAGGGGGCATAGTCTTGTGTGTGACAAGTGGCCATTTAGGTACGCGACACGTGTCTTACAAAATATCTCCGTAACACTAGTCCTCCCCAAAGTGTACTTGTTCGAAAAAATCTGAGCGAGGAGTGAGTCAATCGCACTTTTCGCTTGGTTCGAGAACAAGTATCTTCCTTAGTTGGCATGTCTATGTGGGCGTAAATTTTGCTTCTAGGCACATGTGCTTTTAATAGGTGACCGACACTTGCTGTGTTGTCTTTTCGTTGTTTCGAATCGAGGTAGATTTTTCTTCGGAATTTTCGCCTATAATGTCACTAAGTTTTTATATTTAAGGGGCTTGTATGGATAGTGTTTTTATCCATTCTATCTCTATCTTTGTTTTTTTGTATAATGGCTCATCGTTTGTCTTTCTTCAAATTCTTCACTTTCACTCAGTCTTCTCGTCATTTACGAATTCCAACTTCTTTTCATGAACATCTGGAAGGCTTAAGGACTGGGGTCATCCATTTGGTAAGTCGAACGGTACGTGTATGGCCGTCCCTTACAGTTTGTTGTGAGGGGGTTTAGGTGAGATATGTATTTAGGAAGGGTGGGAAACCTTCCACGTTGATCATGATGTGGAGGCGGGGGATCTTCTAATTATTACTTATGCAGCGGGTATGAGCATTGAAGTTGAATTGTTTGGAAGCGATTCCTGCCGTAGAGAAGTGGACCTCCATCTTCGCCTACGTGCTTCGCCGGGGTTTCCTAGTGATAATGAGGACAGTGATGGCTGTGGAAGTCCGTGCGTCTCCTCTGAGTCTTATCCGAGCGAGTCCTCAGATGGATCTGTGGATTGTTAACTAGGGAATTGCGACGGACTTGTTGAGTTGTTGTTTTTTTTTGTTGTTTGCAACTATCTCTATAATAATAAATAAAGGTTGTCGTTTTGCCTATAAACTCTTTGGTACCTTCCTAAAATAATCACTGGTGATCCCATGTTGGGGCGTGTTGTTGACCAGAAACCTTGAGTGCAAGCACTTTCGGGCCTCATACTTATAGCGTGCGTGGTCGTCCCTCAGAAAAATCGGTAAATACCAGGTCGAAATCCCAAGGCAACGGAGATGAATTCTTCTAATTATCAGTCAAGTATGAAATATGTGTGCGAGAAGAATGTGAGTGTGTAAATGGTTGGATTGGTTGTGAGTGATTTGTGATACACCAAAGGTAAAAGGGAGTTGAATTCTATGACAGGATGACCTAGGGTTACATGACATGCTAGACTTAGTAGGATTTTCTCTTTGAATAGTTAAGCTAATTTGTATGCAGATGTGGGTGTATGTGTGTCAGGGTATGTGCTTCCGTGCACTCCGGGTGCATCTTACATGTCCTTGTTCCTAAGGATCATGCATCTAAGCCCATATCTCTATGGTGCCTTCGATGCATTATAGGACAACATCCTATCACTACCGAGGAATTGCCTACGCTGATCTCTCAGTAATAAGTCAAACCGGTGTCAGTCCGTCCTCCCTACTTTTCTAGTCTACTCTCATACCTAGATCTCTCATAGTGCATGGAGTTAATGAAACTCAATCTCTCGCGCCGATTGAGGAAAATAAAGACTAGAATCACAGGCACATCCATGTACAAGCTAGCAAAGCAAAACCAAAGATAATATAGGGTTAAGTCATAGCATTCATACAACCCTAGATATGGTACTTAAGCTACCATTACAAATGAGAAGACAATTGCAGGAATAGCATCCATACAAACATCCATTATACTACTAGAAAAAGTTCTAAACAATAAGGATAAGAGTTAGGAAGTTCCCCCTCATAGATTGGCTTCTCTCCAGCTCCAAAGGGATGGAAATCGCCTTTAGGGCCAGTTGTGGTTGCAGCAGCTACCCCCCAATCTCCTCCTCTAACCCTAGTTTAGACCTGCCTTTTATAGTCTGGGAGCTTGACATCGCGATGTATAAAAGTAACATCGCGATGTCCAGTCGATTCTGAATCTTTTCGAAAACATCACGATGTATAAAAGTAACATCGCGATATGATTTATCAGCTCGTCAAGCGCTCTCTGTTCTTCAGTGACATCGCGATGCTTACTTTTGAACATCGCGATGTCTTCTGCAGGTTGACATCTTCATGAGATCTGACATCGCGATATCCGTAATGAACATCGCGATCTGATTTCTTCTGAGCATTTGACTCTCTGGCCGAATTTGACATCGCGATGTCTTATTCAGTGACATCGCGATGTGGACCTCATCCTTGCTTCTTTTTACATGTTGCATATAATTTCCAGTTATTTAGTACTTGTCTCACTCCAACAGGTGTAAATCACTAATAAACATGCAAGATTATCATTGTGGTCACTTGACAGCATTAAGAGTACAAATACTTAAATATATATTTGATAAGCGCATTTTGACTCTAAATGCAGTAACATATAACTACTAAAATAGCTCCTTCTCAAGAGCTATCAATACCCCCAAACTTGAACTATTGCTTGTCCTCAAGCAATGACACATACAACATGTCAAACAATAGTTCATACTTATAAAATACCTTAGGGTCGATCTCCTTTGTCGACGAGAATAAATGCATGTGAACACAATAAATAGTGGGCTGAAGCTTTCAAACAAAGTACAAATTTGAATTGAATATTCTACATTGTGCATTAGAATTCTTACAAATGTAATGTCTTTGGTCACATTGTATGTCATATAGATCAATGCATGCAAGGGGGAATAGAACTCGAAGTACAAATCTTCAAAGTTAAATCTTTCGAAGCTTTCTACTTAGATGAAGACCTTACTCCTGGGGCAGGCTATTTCTTACACCTTATAGTGTTTTTCACCATTTTGTTTATTTCTTCTCTTCTTTTTTTTTTTTTTTTTTCTTTTGCGCTTGAAGATAGGGCATCCCTACTGGATCCGACTTTCTTCTAAGAATAAGAAAATAATCACTTTGATAAAAGCTCACCTGTACCCCCAGTTTCTCTGTACTTCCCTATGTGTCAAGTCCTACTCGACTACCAAGAGGCTTATACCCTACCTCTATTCCCCTTTGCATAAATGTGCCCTATATAATATACAAAATTGGCCAAGGTCATTCATGAGGTGCTAAAAGAATTTCTAAATGCACAAATGTATATAAAGATATGATCTTCCTCATGTTTGAAAAGTTCAGCCCTCCAATACCCCTTTGTGCTCACTGCACTATACAATGGAAGGTATATGAACAATACTCTATAGTGGCACAAAATGATTTAAACTAATAAAATATATAAGATAGAATAAGTTTCAGTAGTCTAGTATGACTACCACCCCCACAACAAAGATAAGGAATCGTCCTCGATGAGACACTACAAGCAAAAATAGAAGGAACACAACTTGCGTTTAAACAAGACGAACAAAAGGAACAGCATGAAGCAAGAAGAACACTCCCCCTAAGCTGGGCCGGATGCGTGGCGAGGAATGGCCTGGGAGCCTATGATGCTGACTAAATCTTTGACTCGAAGCTAAGTGCCTGAAACCCTCGCACACACATTAGTGAGTCTTTATTTGAGAAGCTTCGGCGTGGGATCTCTGCATCTCATCGCGCAGCTGGGTGACCATAGTGGCCAAATGGCTCTGGCGTGAGATGCTCTAGGCGGTGAAATTTGAATACCACGGGGAGAACGTAGGCTGGGTCGGCGGTCTTTGGTGTGGGTTCCCTCCATAGAATCGATGGCGCCGGCTGACTTCTATAGGCATGACGGTGCGCTCTGGGACCATACGACGAAGAATGCTAGAGTCAATGAGGCACTTGGGTAGCTGTCGTGGTTCAGTAGGCTCCCAAGGAACTTCGGCTTGCTGGCATAGTGTTGTGATCAAAGAATGGTGCCACAAACCCTTCGGTTGCTGATGAGAGCATTGATGTATACTCTAATGAATGAACCGACCTACGTCAATCTGTAAGCCGTGGAGAATGGCGTGAATAAGGCAGACGCGATCTACATTCACCCTACTGGTGAATTGAAAAGTCATCAGCCATGCAGATATGAAGTACAGCCATACACGGGCGTCCTTGCGTAGGAGACCTCTGTCAAACGAGCGGTCTTCAGTATTCCATACCGCCCAAGGGGTAGTCACATGTCTGAAAACTGCGTCATCATCCACTGGGCCTTTCTTCCAGGTGAGGTAGTCATCCTGTGCAACAGGCAGGATGCCAAGGATGGAGTTAATGGTAGCAGCATCATAGCACACTTGTTTCCCACGCACCAAAACTATTGTTTCCCCGTGATCCGGGAGGTTTGCATAGAACTCCCGCACAAGGGGTAGAATGGCTGGCCCTGGTTGAGAACAAAAACGCTCCCATCCACGAGCTTGAATAATTGGAAAGTCACGGGCGAGCTTCAGGGTCACTGAAATTAATTTCTCTCTCTGGCACAAGTTGCTTGCTCAAGAGAATCGATGTGAGGCGAGGCTGCGAGGGGATGCAAAAACAACATCTGTTAAAGGTGGGAGTTGACGTGGTGGTGGAGGCTCTAGCTTTTTTGTCAGGCTTCTGCTCTGGCGCATTGTCGGCCTTCTTCTTCCTAATGGCGACTCGCTTGGTGGGGGCTATAGTACCTTGCACCAAAAAGGGTGGAGATTAGTGCAGAAATTGTGGTGAAATTCACCCAAAATTTCGGCAGAGTTTCCCTTGAAATGCCGAGGTCCAAGGGTTTTACAAACACTCCCATTGTTCTCAACATGAGGGAACTACCATTCCTTCAACCTGTTTGGGGTGAATCTCCCCTTTTACACACCATTCACCCCAATGCACAGTAAAAACGCTATAAGATAAGTAGAAAAGCATACCGACGAAGTGAGAAGGCTTGGATTGGGGCGATACGATGAAAATTGGAGCTCTGGGACTCTGGCGTCACCAAATGGAGCAGTCCGGCGCAACGAAGTTAGATTAGAAGTTTGTCATTTTTGCTGACCGCCGTTCGTTTTTACCATAATTTCGCAGTCAACATCGGGATGTGCAAAAGCGACATCGCGATGTCAAATGCAGCTCTAACCCCGGTGTGTATGTACATCGCGATGTTCAGGATGAACATCGCGATTTGATTAAAATGCCTAGGGGTTTAATTCCCAGGCCCGGGGACATCGCGATGTTCAGGTAGGGCATCGTGATGTCAAACAGACGAGGTCTGTTGTTTCAAAATCTAAGGTTAACATCGCGATGTCATATGAGGACATCGCGATGCGAGTTACAGTACTTAATAGGCAACTTTATACTCTACGACTTGGCGATGTTCTAATATAATCATGAATATTTAACTGAAATGTCAGAAAACATTACTAAGTCGTCCTGGATAGGAAATTATGCTGTACCTCAGACCTTTACTTTCTTGACACCATGCTTCCTAAGGGTCTCCCCCAAGCTTCAGCGATTGCCTACAAAACAACGGGTATAAAGTACAAGCATAGGAACCGACTACAACAAAAAAAAAAAAAATTTATAATTTATTTAAAGCTTGGGTTGCCTCCCAAGAAGCGCTGGGTTTACAGTCGCTAGCTCGACAGAGGTGGTGGCGGTGGCGATTCAAGGTCCACCACTACTCTCGCCTGACCACCTTCGTGCCCGATGTATGGTTTTACCCATTGTCCGTTAACTACAAAGGTGGTGGTAGAGTTAGTGTCTTCTAATTCCAATGCACCGTTGGTGAAACTTGGGAGACTCGATATGGCCCAGACCATCGGGACTTCATTTTCCCTGGAAATAGCCTCAATCTTGAGTTGAATAGAAATACATATTGTCCTTGTGTAAACTGGCGATGGATGATGCGGCGGTCATGCCATTTCTTGACCTTTTCCTTATGTAACATAGCATTCTCATATGCCTTGAGCCGAAATTCGTCCAATTCATTCAACTGAAGTAATCTTTGTTCTCCCGCGAACTGTGGATCCAGATTCAGTTGTTTGATAGCCCAGTATGCTTTGTATTCTAGTTCCATGGGAAGGTGACATGCTTTTCCAAACACCAGTTGCTAAGGTGACAAACCAAGATGTATTTTGGCAGCAGTTCGGTATGCCCATAAGGCATCTTCCAATCGAAGTGACCAGTCTTTCCGAGATAGACGCACCGTCTTCTCTAAAATTCTTTTGATTTCCCAATTGGATACTTTGGCTTGCCCATTGGCTTGCGGATGATATGGCGAAGTGACTTTATGTGACACCCCATACTTCCCAGGAGATTGTTAAAGCTTTGTTGCAGAAGTGAGATCCTCCATCACTGATGATTACTCTGGGTGAGTCGCTAGATGGCACTACTATAGATTCAACCCACTTGGATATATAGTCCACTGCCACTAGAATATAAGTGTTCTTAAAAGATGATACGAACGGTCCCATGAAATCAATTCCCCACTCATCAAAATCTCTACTTCTAACATATTTTTAAGAGGCATCTCATGACGGCGAGATATGTTCCTTGTACGCTGGCATCTGTCATAGGACTTGGCAAAGTAATGGGCATCCTTGAACAATGTTGGCTAGTAAAATCCACTTTGTAAAATTTTTTGCCGCAGTCCTGTCGCCTGCGTAATGGCCTCCATAAGGTGCTGAGTGGCATTGTTCTAATATGCCCTGTTGCTCCTCTTTGGGTACACAGTGACAAATTATTTGGTCAGCACCTACTCGGAATACATATGGTTCGTCCCAAATATAGTGCTTAACGTCATGCATGAATTTCTTATGCTGGTGATATGATAGACCCTCTGGGATAATATTACTAACAAGGTAATTTGCCACATCTGCATATCATGGGTAGTTCCGTGCTTTCACCAACATTAATTGTTCATCTGGAAATGCCTCCCTGATGACCGCAAGGTTAGAGCAATGTTCGTTGGTCTCCAGTCGAGACAGATGGTCTGCCACTTGACTTTCTGTACCTTTTCGATGCCTCACTTCTAAGTCGAACTCTTGCAAGAGCAAAACCCAGCGCATCAGTCGAGCCTTAGTATCTTTTTTCGCTATCAAATATTTAATTGCTGAGTGATCGGTGTGAACAATTGCACCGTGTCCACGATCAAATGCTACGAACTTATCGAAGGCATAGACCACTGCTAACAATTCCTTTTCTGTGGTGGTGTAATTGGCTTGAGCATGATTTAAGGCTTTGCTTGCGTAGTAGATTGAATGAAAATTCCATTTCTGCGCTGCCCCAATACTGCCCCTACTGCTATATCACTGGCATCACACTTCAGTTCAAATGGTAGTGTCCAATCTGGGTTTATGATTATGGGTGCTGTTGTAAGTCTATTTTTAATTTCATTAAATGCTAGCGGACATTTATCATTGAATTTGAAGGGGGCCTCTTGCATTAACAGCTTGCTCATGGGTTTTGTAATCAAGGAGAAATCTTTTATGAAGCATCGATAGAACCCTGCGTGCCCAAGAAAGCATCTAACTCCTTTCACGGACGTTGGGGGAGGTAATTTATCAATCACTTCCACCTTGGCTCTGTCAACTTCGAGGCCTGCCTGTGAGATCTTATGGCCCAAAACGATCCCCTCTTTTACCATAAAGTTGCATTTTTCCCAGTTAAGAACCAGATTGGTTTCTTCACACCTGATTAGTGTTTTCTCCAAATTTGCAAAGCAGTGATCGTATGATTCACCAAACACCGAGAAGTCATCCATGAACACTTCCATGCTCTTCTCGATCAAGTCTGCAAAAATAGCCATCATACATGCACATGAAATATTCTTTGGTGCATTACGCAACCTGAAGGGCATCCTTCTGAATGCAAATGTCCCATAAGGGCATGTAAAAGTTGTCTTCTCTTGATCCTCCAGCGCTATTGCTATTTGATTATAGCCAGAATATCCGTCTAAGAAGCAGTAATACTCCTGTCCAACTAGCCGGTCTAGCATTTGGTCGATGAACTGAAGCGGGAAATGATCTTTTCTTGTAGCTTTATTCAATCTTCGGTAATCCATGCAAATTCTCCAACCCATGACTGTCCTTGTGGTAATACTTTCATTCTCTGCATTTGTCACTACTGTGATGCCAACCTTCTTCGGAACACATTGAACTGGACTGACCCAAGCATTGTCCGATATCGGGTAAATGATCCCAGCATCTAACCACTTCACGATCTCTCGTTTTACCACCTCCTTCATGACTGGGTTAAGCCTTCTCTGATGTTCTATGGAAGGCTTTGCTCCATCTTCCAGGAGTATTTTGTGCATGCAGTAAGATGGGCTGATTCCCTTTATATCATTTATAGACCATCCCAATGCTCTTTTGTGGCGTTTGAGCACTTCGAGAAGTTGGTGTTCCCTTCCCGCAATTTCTTTGGAGATGATGGCCAGGTAGCATGGTGCCTTCCCCCAGAAATGCATATTTCAAGTGCTCCGAGAGGGGTTTCAGCTCTAGTTTAGGAGGTGCTTCCCACGATGATTTAGTCTCAGTAGGAATTATGCCTTCCACGCTCAATGCATCGAATGATTTCACCGCGACATCATGATGGATACAATAGTCTGATGACTCATGCTCCTCTTCTGAGTCGTTGTCCCCATTCAACCTTGCTATACACATTCCGTCATCTTTTAGACCTTCAGTGAATCTCCACTCATGCTGGTAGTACGGTACTGTCTCGCCTTCCAGAAATGTTGATGTTTCCGCTTGTTGTGTGCTTAACTAATGCCCCCTGTCATATCCCTGTCGGTTTAGTTAATCACTATTCCATGCTTGTGTTGCCTTATCCTGTACCATGATCACTATCTTCTCTATCTTCTGCTCAAGTGTATCAACGGCTGCCGCGAATTTCAATTTCTCTGATTTGTCGGCCTCTTTCCTCCAGTCTACTCCTTCTTGGCACCAAATCTGCTCATTGAGTTCGATGTCATCAAATAGGGAAGATGCCTCATGTACTGATTTTTCCAACAATGCCCCCTTAGCTGCCATATCCACAAACTTCTTAGACTCGTCTCTTAGGCCGTGATAGAAATCTTTGAAGTTGTATCCTTTGCTCAAAACCATGCCGAGGCGACTTACGAGGATTTTCCTAAATCTTCTCCATGCTTCACAGATAGTTTCAGTTGATGTTTGTGCAAAGGATATGATGTCTACTCTTAGGTTGACAAGCTTTTGCAAGGGAAAATATCTTCTGCAGAAAGTTATCCTTAAGAGCTCCCATGTGGTTATCACGTTTGTTTCCAATGATCTAAACAATTCTTTTGCTTCTCCCTTCAATGAGAATGGAAACAATCTTGCTCTTAGTATGCTTGCATGTTCCTTGCCACGTGTCAGTGCATCACTCAATTCCAGAAATACACGAATATGCTGATAAGGATCCTCGTACGAATGCCCTTCAAAGTTCAGTGATTCCCAAGTCATGTTTATCGTATCAGGCTCTATCTCCGGTTCTCTTGTATGTCCTGCCATATTTACTTTGAATACTGTAGACATCCCAATTCTTTCGGCTTGCGTTATTCGACCTTTCTAAAAGAAAAGAAAAACAACAGATGGAGAATATATTACATGCTTCTGAGCAGAAGCCTTACAAGTTAACTACTCTAGCTAATATAAAAGAAAGAAACTCCTACACCATTCCCCGGCAACGGCGGCAAAAACTTGTTGACCAGAAACCTTGAGTGCAAGCACTTTCGGGGCTCCATACTTATAAGCGTCGTGGTGCGTCGGTAAAACCGGTAAATACCGGGTCGAAATCCCAAGGGAATGGAGATGAATTCTTCAAATTATCAGTCAAGTATGAAATATGTGTGCGAGAAGAATGTGTATGTGTAAATGGTTCGAAATCCCAAGGGATTTGTGATTCACCAAAGGTAAAAGGGAGTTGAATTCTATGACAGGATGACCTAGGGTTACATGACATGCTAGACTTAGTAGGGTTTTCTCTTTGAATAGTTAAGCTAATTTGTATGCAGATGTGGGTGTATGTGTGTCAGGGTATGTGCTTCCGTGCACTCCGGGTGCATCTTACATGTCCTTATTCCTAAGGATCATGCATCTAAGCCCATATCTCTATGGTGCCTTCGATGCATTATAGGACAACATCCTATCACTACCGAGGAATTGCCTACGCTGATCTCTCAGTAATAGGTCAAACCGGTGGCAGTCCATCCTCCCTACTTTTCTAGTCTACTCTCATACCTACATCTCTCATAGTGCATGGAGTTAATGAAACTCAATCTCTCTCGCCGATTGAGGAAAATACAGACTAGAATCACATGCACATCCACGTACAAGCTAGCAAAGCAAAACCAAAGATAATATAGGTTTAAGTCATAACATTCATACAACCCTAGATATGGTGCTTAAGCTACCATTACAAATGAGAAGGCAATTGCAAGAATAGCATCCATACAAACATCCATTATACTGTTCTAAACAATAAGGATAAGAGTTAGGAAGTTCCCCCTCATAGATTGGCTCCTCTCCATCTCCAAAGGGCTGGAAATCGCCTCTAAGACAGTTGTAGTTGCAGCAGCTACCCCCCAATCTCCTCCTCTAACCCTAGTTCAGACCTGCCTTTTATAGTCTGGGCGCTTGACATCGTGATGTATAAAAGTAACATCGCGATCACGGTTTTATCGCTTCATGGCGGCTCTGTTCTTGATGACATCGCGCTGCTTACTTTTGAACATCGCGATGTCTTATGCAGGTTGACATCTTCATGAGATCTGACATCACGATATCCGTAATGAACATCGCGATCTGATTTCTTCTGAGCATTTGACTCTACGGCGAATTTGACATGCGATGTCTTCTTGATGACATCGCGATGTGGACCTCATCCTTGCTTCTTTTTACACATTTGCATATCATTTCTACTGATTTAGTACTTGTCTCACTCCAACAGGTGTAAATCAGTAATAAACATGCAAGATTATCATTGTGGTCACTTGACAGCATTAAGAGTACAAATACTTAAATATATATTCGATAAGCGCATTTTGACTCTAAATGCAGTAACATATAACTACTAAAATAGCTCATTTTCAATAGCTGTCAGGTGTGTTTTGTCTTCTATGGTATGGGCTCTACTTTTTATACAGTGCCTGTTATTCCGTGAGAAGACACGTGTCTTTCCTACTGTTTAGCATTAAGGGGAGATGGTGGCGCGACGTGCGTGGCGTGCGCGTTTAACAACATCATGATGGGCGCGGTTACCCATGTGTGTCAGGCGGCGTTTGGTATACTAACGTGGATAGAATTTTGTATCGTTTAAGGAGAAATAATGATGGCTTTTCTGAACGGTCTGGATTTGGGGACCTTTGGTTCAACGGTCTGATCGGGGTGTAACGCTGGGATCTAACGGCCAGGGGTTCATCTCTTTTGCATATAACCAAGTTGTATAGACATAAAAGTTTATCAAAAGTTGAACCGTGTCTTCTTCCCATAATCTCTTCTTCTCCGGCGAACCCTGTTCTAAAGTTCTTGCGTTCTTTCATCCTTTTTTCTTCTAAGGTATGGATAGTGCGTCTTCTTCTTCTTGTTCTTCTCATGAATCTCATGAACCTGTTTCTTCCCCCCCTCTTTCGATCCCTTCTCCGATACGAACTCACACGGTTTTACAGCCGATTCCAAAGTGAGTCTAGGGACGTTTGATCCGAGGTTTTAAGGATTCATCCCGCTTCTAGGGCTATGGGTAGAAGTGCAGTGCCTTCATTAAGCCTCACAGAGGCAGAAGGATGTCGATAGCTTGGTATAGAAGTATGAGATAGACCTTTCTCTGTTTGAGGTTAGGGTTCCCTGTTCTGGGGAGAGGGCAAGCTCTCCTAGGTAGGGGGAGATAGCCATCTATCAAGATGCGCTATTGGGTCGCATTAGAATTCCTTTTTCTAACTTTGCTAACGCGATTTTGGAAGAATATCACTTGTGTCCTTTACAATTAACTCCAAATTCTTGGAGGTTGCTGAACGGTTTTGTAATTGTTTTTAAGAACTACGGGGTAAATCCGAGCGTCCGTTGGTTTCGTATGCTGTTCAGTTTATGTTTAGAGTCCAATGCTGATTGGTATTATTTCTCGGCTCGTTCCGGGAGAAAATTTCTAGGGAAAGTCCCCTCTTCCATTAAGCGATGGAAGAATAAGTTTTGCTTCGTCAGAAGTAAATCCGAGTGGGACGTCCGAACCAAGTGGGAGGTTCCCCGAATGGACATTGCTTGTGAGGAGATAACAAAAGAAGAGGAGGTTCTTCTTAAGTCAATGACGGGAATATCCAAAGTTTACATGGATGACTTCTTGACCAAGCAAAACCTTCTTAAATGTCGTTTAATAGTAGCTGCCGGTGGGATTTATTCATGCATATAACTTAGTTTAATCTTGAATCGTGATATCTAACTTGCTTCGGAATTTATTCTTGTAGGAAATCCGATGGAGGATGAAGATTTGAGCTACGTTAAGTGTCTCTTGGCCTCCTTCGAAGGTGAAGTTCATCCGCCCTTACCTCGTGGGCGGAAGAAGAAGGAGGTAGCATCCAGCACAGGTGTTGATACTTCCAAGGAGGAAAGGAAGAAAAGGAAGAGAAAAGAGGTTGACTCTTCCAAGAAGAGGGTTAAAAGTGACCCCGCTGCAGGGTCCTCGCGGGAGAAGATGACGAAGAGGAAGAATTCCGAGGACGCATCGGGTCCCGGAATTACGGTTGAACAGGCGAATTCGCCTCAGGAAGAGGCTCGCCCGGTTTTATCGCCAATTCCGAAGGCCCCTCTTCTAGTCGACCAGAGGATATCCTCCTTAAGGAGGTAAGAATCTACTTCTTAGGGTATCTATTCCTTCACTAAGAATTTTTGAACTTAAGTTTTATTTTATAGGTGGAGGCAGGAGAAGCGGCTCTCTTGGACAAACTGAGGGTGGCAGACTCAGTTCTAAGAGGACCGGCAACTCAAGGGAAGGAGTTGCTCTCTGAAGACATCCCTTTTCGGGATGCTGCTTCTGTGAAAAGCGTTTTGATGGCCATGAGGCCCGAACAGCTCTCCAATAAACTTCGAAGAGCTGGAAGGGAAGAGGCTACTTATCAACTTTTCCGCTCGGCTATGCTGGTAAAAACTATCCTTGTACTACTTTTACTTTTTAGTTCAATATTATTGCCTTTAACTCATTGTTATTCTGTAAACCGCTAAATGGGCGGATCGAGTCGGCAATCTTTGTCAAGAGGACTTGGCAAAGATGGAAGCGAGTAAGGCAGAGATTTGCCCAATTAGGCTCTAGGGTAGCGGTCTTGGAGGGAAAAGATAAGGAGCAACTTGTTGTTATCCATCTCTTGAGCAAGATAAGGCCGAGCGGCTTCAACAGCTCGCTGCTATGGAAAAAGAGAAAAATGATCTAGCGGGCAAGCTGGTTATTTCCGAGGGCTCTCTTCATACTACTGAGGAGAATATCAACAAATTACAGGATGAATCCAGCAGTTTGAAGAAGGAACTTACATCCGCTCAAAACTGGCGAATTTGAAGCTTCGATGGGAGCTAAAATTGAAGGTGGGTGAACTTGCCGCCGTTCAAGCTGAGTTGGAGGAAATTAAAGGGGAGCGTGACACACTCAAGGAAGATTTAGCTTCCAGACAAAAAGCTCCTAAATCCGACTCGCAGGAAATGAATGATTTAGCAGAACGAGCGGATAATTTAGAAAAGGAGGTCGCTCGGCTTAGGGCGAAAGCGAAAGAAGGGGCCACCCGTATATATTCGGTAGTACAACAGGTTGGCCACCATGTTCCTCCTACGGAAGTTCTGTCTATGGGGCTTGCTGGAGTCTTAAAGAAATTTACGGAGCTAAAGGGCGGCTGACTTATAAAGACCCAGGCCGGCCCCTCTGAACCTCCAACTCAAATTCCTCCGAGGAAGCGGTGGCCTTGAGAAGGCCCTAGTTCTTAGGGGTTTTTATGAAACGTTTTTGTGTAAAGACTTAGCCATTCTGGAATGTAATTTTGGAATGTAATTTTCATTTATATGAATGAAAAACAAACCTTTACTTTGGTGAAGTTTTATTTCCGAGTCATGGTTATCTTTAACCATAAGAAGTCTTTCGCAAAGTCTTTCTTTCTTTACTTGGCTTATAAGTTAAGCTTCATAGCAAGTTCTTTTCTTCTGAGTCCAATAGTGGGACTTTGTTTTGTTCATTAAGATCCTTGCTTTTGTAAAATGAGATTGTTGCCTCATATTTCGATCAGGATTTTTGCCCCTTGTTTCTGGATGAGAATTATCGTTTATCCTTGTAGGATAATTCCGACTCATCTTTTAGGAATGGGATTTTCACCTCATTTTTGTATAATGGGATTTTCACCTCATTTTCATTTGGGAAAGACTAAAGCTTTATTTCATGAATCATTTAGGAGACGGCTACACGGAGGCTACTTGATAGCGGCGTCAGCGGTGTTGACATGAAATGGGCGCTTGAGCGTTTTTCCTTCCATATTCACCCGGATAATAGGTGCTGCTTGGACAATTCTACGCGTATGACGTAAGGGCCTTCCCAATTAGGTGTTAGCTTCCCCGTTCGGCTTTTGTTTCCCTGGAACTCATTTTCTCTTTAGACCAGATCACCGATTTGGAAGAAGACTCTTTTCACTCTTTGGCGATAGATAGCTGCCTTTGTTTCCACAGCTTCTCTTCGCTCTTCAAGTAAATCAAGTTCCGCTCGGAGATTCTTCTCATTTTCTTCTGATGAGAAGGTTTGTTGTGTCCGTAAGGTAGGCATTCCTATTTCTGCAGGGATGACAGCTTCTGCCCCATAAGTAAGAGAGAATGGTGTTTCTCCTGTGGGGGTTCTTGTGGTTGTCATATAAGCCCAAAGTGCGCTCGGACTTTCTTCAACCCAATTAGTTCCATTTTTGGAGACAAATTATCGCCCATTATCGGAAATGAATGCGACCGGAATTCCGAATCGACATCTAACAGTTCGCCACAAGAATCCCTGACAAGCTTTCTCTATGATCTTGGCCAAGGGCTCAACTTCTACCCATTTGGTGAAGTAATCAATAGCCACTATCAAAAACTTCATTTGTCGAGTCGAAGTAGGAAATGGCCCTAGAAGATCAACTCCCTAGATAGTAAACGAGCGAGGGCTGATAATTGGCATGAACAGTGTTGATGGTCGCCTTTGAATCTTGGAATACCGTTGGTAGGCATCACATTTTCGGGCGAACGCCATTGCATCTTGAGTTAATGTTGGCCAGTAATAGCCTTGTCGCAGGACTTTGTAACTCAAGTCTTTGCCTCCTATATGCCCCCCTTCAATACCTTCATGGATTTCTTGAAGGATATAGTTGGCTACGTGGGGACGATGGCCAAGTAAGAAGAGGTTGCCTATAGGACCTCTTGTATAGATTTTCGCCAATGATGATGGTGTCTTGGCCGGATTTGTAAGAAATCCGTCTGGCTTCTGTCATGTTGGATGGTGTAGATCCACCTTGCAGGTAGTTTCTAATGGGATCAATCCATCTTGACTCATCTGCTGCACTTTGTACTTCTCCTTCTAACCCTTCAATAGTTTTTGTGGGAAGATACTGTAGGTTGAAAGAGGATTCTGTATCTCCGTTGGGTGCAGTGGCTTTTTTAGATAAAGCGTCCGCTTCTTCATTTTGCACTCGACATATTTTTTCAATCTGGAACTGAGCGAAGTATGGGACTATCTTCTTCAATGTTGTTTGGTATTTGACCATGTTCTCCGACTTTGCTTCAAAGCTGCCCAATGTATGGCTAACGACTAGCTGTGAGTCGGAATATATATGCAGACGTTGAATTCCGAGCCCTCGTGCCAAATGTAATCCTGCGATGAGGGCTTCATATTCCGCCACATTGTTGGTCGCTCAGAATTGGAACTTAAGAACTGTTGCAATTTTTCATTTAGAAGGAGAATAAAGGACGAAGTCGGCTCCTGACTTTTCTTCAGTTGCTGATCCATCGACATATAAGGGCCATGGGATGCTAGGGCTTTCTTCCAGATCTTGTGACGGGACTTCATCCCCATTTATGGGAATGGACAACTCCACAATAAAATCAGCTAGCGCTTGAGCCTTGATTGCCGTTCGAAGCTTATAGGTGAGATCAAACTCACCTAACTCTATTACCCACTTGGCTAGACGTCCGGAATTTTCAGGCTTATGGAGGACTTGCTTTAAGGGCTAGTCAGTCAGCACAGTAACTTTGTGTGCTTGAAAATAAGGCCTCAATCTTCGTGCAGATGTGATAAGGGCGAAAGCCAACTTTTCAAGTGGTAAATACCTTGACTCCGCGTCGTTAAGGATCTTACTTGTGTAATAGACAGGCTTTTTAACTCCCTTATCTTCTCTTACTAGGACTGCACTGACCTCTCGAGGAGCGGCGACCAAATAGATATAGAGTTCTTCCCCTACTTGCGGCTTGGCTAGCAACTGAGGCGAGCAAAAATAATCTTTAAGCTCTTGAAAGGCTTTTTCACATTATTCTGTCCATTCCATTTTTGGTGCAAGGCTTGGAAGAGTGGGAGATTTTTCTCTCCGGCTTTAGAGATAAATCTCCCAAGAGTTGCTAGGCGTCCATTAAGCCGTTGTACCTCTTGAAGACTTTTGGGTGATCCCATATCAAGGATGGCTTTGACCTTTTCCGGATTTGCTTCTATTCCTCTTTGAGTCAAGATAAATCCTAGAAATTTCCCTAATCGGACACCAAAGGCACACTTGTTCGGATTTAGGCGCATGTTGTAAGTCCGACGCGACTGAAATGCCTCTTGTAAATCCGACAGGTGTTCATCGGCTTTTCGGCTCTTCACCAAGATGTCATTCACCTAAGCTTCGACATTTCTGCCAATTTGCTCTTTGAAGACTGTATTTATGAGCCTCTGGAAGGTGGCTCGGCATTTTTTAGACCGAACGACATCACCTTATAGCAATAAGTTCATTTACTTATAATGAAGGATGTTTTTTCTTCTTCGTCTTTGGCCATTCGGATTTGATTGTAGCTTGAGAAGGCATCTAAGAAACTCAGCATCTCATGCCCTGCCGTAGAGTCAACCAAACCATCAATTGAAGGTAGAGGAAATGAATCTTTTGGACAAGCTTTATTTAGGTCTGTGAAATCCACACACATTCTCCATTTTCGGGACGGCTTTTTTACTAGAACCACATTAGCAAACCAGCCTGGATAGTTCACCTCTCGGATAAATCCAGCCTTCAAAAGGGTTGACAGTTCTTCTTTCGTAGCCTTCTGCCTTTCTGGGGCGGAATTCCTTCTTCTCTGTTTCACAGGTTTGAACGACTAATCTATGCTGAGGCGGTGTTCAATGACATCACGTTTTACACCCGGCATATCTTCTGATGACTAGGTGAAGCGATCGGAATTCACCCTTAGTACTACTATGAGATTATCTTGCTGTACTGTTTTCAAATCCGCGCCAATCCGCATAGTGCGTTCCGCTCTAGTTGTGTCTAGAGGAACTACAAGCAATTCTTCAACAGGTGTGGGTCGGAGTTCTTCATCTTCCCGTTCAGCTATTCTGTTGATCAACATGGTTTCTAAAACTCTTGTTTTGCCTCTGTTTAGAGTTTTTCCTTTGAGGGTTGAGACATAACATTGCCGTGCCAAGGGTTAATCTCCTCTTACTTTTCCACTGCCATTCTTGGGCGGAAATGTGAGGAGAAGGTGGTAAGTAGAAATTATTGCTTTCAAGGTGTTGAGGGTTGGCCTACCAAGAATCACATTGTAAAACGTACAACTAGAAAATTTGTTGTTACTGTGGTTGATCTTGGCGAATTTCCTACCGTAATTGGCAATGTGATCATTCCTTCTGGTTGTACCACCCCTCCGAAAAATCCTACTAAAGATGATTTTACGAGGAGTAAGTTATCTGCATCGTACCTCATTCTTTCAAAGGCGCTCCAGAAAAGAATATCCACTGAACTTCCGCTGTCTACCAGAACTCTTTTCATTTGGAAGCTGGAAACTATGTGGCAATGACCAAGGCGTCGTCATGAGGGTGGCGAACTCTCCTGACATCGTTATCATAAAAAAGTGAAGGGAGCCATAGGCCGACACCTTCTTTGTGAAAAACCTTACATTTTCTCTGCTGACTCCCACCATTCGAGCATAGCTTTCCGAGAGGCGGAACTTTCACCACTACACCCAGGACCACTACTAATAAATTCAACCATCTCTCCTTTTTCTCCTTCAGGCTGTGAAGTCTCAGGCTCCTCTTGAACATCATTGTTGATATACTGCTTCAATTGTCCCCTTCTAACGACATCTTCTATGGCGTTCATCAAATGGGTGCACTTTTCTATGTCATGTCCTCTAGCTTGATGAAACTTGCAATATCTTTTACTATTCTTTTCTTGGATTCGGGATTCTTGGCGGTCAGCCATGTCAAGATTTGTTGATCTGGATTTGCATAAGAATATGGCCTGATGCGATTTAGTGGGGTATGGTGGTCGTATCGACTATTTTCCCTTCTCTTGAAGGTTCTGCACGAGAATTTGTAGCATGTAAAGCTAAAGGCGTGTTGTAGGTTCCAAACCTCTATTCTCATTCTTATTATCCTTACGTGATCCTCCTTCCTTTCGGATTTCCGTGGGCCTTCTGTTGACATTGTGATGGGCTTTTCCTTTCTGGACATCAACTGGAGTGCGTCGAGCCTCTTCTTCCCAACCCGTGTAAATTTCATAAGAATTGATGTAGTTTTGGGCATGGATCATGAAGGCGGGGATGGTTTTTCGTGGATCCAAAGTGAGGGAAAAACGGAAAGGGGATTCTAGCAAACCCTCCATCAGGATGGTTACAGCCATGCGCGGAATAAGGTCCGCAACATTTACGGCTTCATCTATGAAACGGTTTAAATAGGCTTGGAGTGTTTCCCCCCCTCGTTGCTTAACACACAGAAGGGTAGATTGAGTTTTCTTTTGCTTTGAGTAATTAGCAAAATAAGCTAGAAAGAGATCTGCTAGAAGTTGAAAAGAAGGAATTGTGCTAGATGGAAGATCGACAAACCAGTCTTGCGCTTTTCCCTCTAAAGTGGCGGGAAAAGCTCGGCACATACGAGCGTCAGTAATTCCAGAAAGCAGCATCTTCGATCGGAAAGACTTAAGGTGACGAGACGGATCGGTTTTGCTCTCATATGCAATCATAGCAGGTGGTCGAAAACTATCAGGAACTTGCTCCTCCAATATTTCCTTGATGAAAGGCGAGCATATGTTGAGAACATGCGGTTCGGATTTCTTGTTTCCTCGGAAAGGACCTTGTTGCTGTGTTCTTACGTCGATAGTTGGAACAGATGGACTACTCCGTTCAGTTCTTGTCTGTTACGTTCTTGTGGCAGCTTGCTCTCGACGTCGAACGGAGGGCGTTCGAACTTCATGAGAAAAGCGGTTCTTTCTCTTCTTTCTCCATGGGTGTGAGTTCTTGTCCTTCCTCTGCTTTTGGAATTCGCTAGTAGGGCTGTCGGCATATTTGGTGGAATTAGTGTGGAAGGAAGTGGTGGATGGGTCAAGATATGAACAGCTTGAGCCAACCGCTCTAATTGCTGCTGCATGTTAAGATAAAATTTCGGGACGGGTCCCTGGGATAAAATGGCTAGATTTTCCGATGGACGTAAGATGGGTGGGTTTTCCGATAGAGGCAAGATGGGTGGGTTTTCCAACGGATTCTCCTCATTTCTCCGGATTTCACCGGGTACGTCGGTATTACTAGGTGCTCTTTGCTCTTGAATTCGTTTAGATCTTCTGGTAGTAATCATTTAGCTTTTTGTAAGGGTCCCCCAGACGTCGCCAAACTGTTGATGTCAAAAACTGGTCCACCTCACACTTTGGCTACTGTTGCCTCTTGATCTGGTCTCAGCCTTCGACAAATGGTTGAAATTTATAGTTGATGTGGACGCTTACTTCAGATTCTGAACAGGAGACGCTCTGGAATGCCGACCGGAATTATCAGCTCTTTGCTTTGGGAAGAATCTGTAAAAAGGAGAAGGGAGGGATCGGAATTGGGCCTTTACTTTGGGATTTAACTCCGATGCTTAAGTCAGAAAACTTGTGAAGAGGAAGTCTTAGACATACGTTAGTTCTTTTGTGTAATGTTTTTCAAATCCTTTTCTTTCTATCATTGCTCTTCTTTTATAGCAACTTAAAGGTGGTTTAGGAAAGGCGGTGAGTAAGGAGGTGAGTAAGGCGGTAAGTAAGGCGGTAAGAAAATATCTCTTGAGGCGGTAAGAAAATATCTGCCTATTGTGCCTACTGTGTAGGTACTATGTAGGCAAGTAGAAAATATCTGCCCACTATAGAGGCAAGTGGATAAGATCTACTTACTGTAGAGGCGTTAGATATTTTGTTACCTAGGTGGCTATCGCCCTATGAGACGGTTGTTATAATTCCGACGGACTTTTTGTAGGGTTGAACCCTCATTCTTATTTGTCGAACGGAATTATGCTAGAGTATTTGGTGATATTGCCACGTGGCTTGAGGGGCATAGTCTTGTGTGCGACAAGTGGCCATTTAGGTACGCGACACGTGTCTTACCAAATATCTCCGTAACAACATATAAAAGGGTTGCTTCCTCAATACCAGGGTTCCCGGTGCACTCACAATCCCTTCTAATTAGGTAGTTCTAATATAAGGAGGCATTCACTTCTTCCCTCATATGAACCTATTTAATACTAGGGTTGTCGCAACGTAAGCATTCAATGAATGGAATAACATTCAATAGATCTCAAATCGAAGGCAAGCAACTAAATATCATTAACATCCAATATCACAATTAAACTACACCAAGAGTTCATAAATGACTAAATACTAGAATATTGGTTCTCCATGAAAGAACAACACAAATACATTACAATAGAAAAAGAAAACATCAAGATAAATACAAATAAACCTCCCTCCAATGTTTCCTCCACTATTGAGGCCGGTGTGGATCTGCAATAATGAACTCCCTTCAATGCCTTCACTATCTCCCGAGAGGATCCTTTCAAACCCTAGCCATGAATGAGTTACAAGATCTCCAAGACGGCCAAAAAGGTGGCCAAAGGCCAAGAGATATGTTCCAAAACCCTAAACTTGGTATTTATTGGGTTTCCAGCATCTTAGAATTATCTCACAAGTTTTGGGGTCGAATAGGAGTAGCTTTTGTGAAAATCGGGTGAGAATCAAGTCCAAAATATGTTTCTGAAATGGCCCAGATGGCCTCAGGGCTTGGTGAAAACATTATATATGGGCTAAAAATCTTTGTAGCAAGCACTTTGTAGGCGGATTAGATCACATGTAGCGAGTGATTACGTCCTTGTAGCAAACTGGGTCAATAACGGCCCATTCATAAAGCAAGCGAGGATGTTCATGACCTGGTTCATATATGAAAACAATGTAGATACAGTAAAACCTGAAACATTCTGTAGCAAATTATTTTGTTAGGTTCTTTGGAGTGTCCAAAAATCCTCGTTTTGACTCCAAATCTTTGGGGAACTTTTTTATAATTTATAGGAGCGTTTGTAGGTCCTTCGTGGCTCCTTGAATTGATGTTTTTTCCCTTGAAACAACCCCGAAAGTCTTCTTTCTCCCAAATCGCCCCCGATGTGTCCTATTTCACAAATTTAACACATTATAAGTACCGGTGGGCTACAATTTATCAAAATCGCATGCCGAATGTATATAAATATGATATAGAAATATGGTAATTTGAATACTTATCAAAATATCCCCACACTTAAGCATTTGTTTGTCCTCAAGCAAATAGTAAATGAAAAGAAAGAGATTATAAGTGTTCAACTATTGGCTACAAAAGAATCAGTCAGACTCTACACAAAGTTTACCATCAAAATGTGTATTCTCCTATTTCAATTTAAGACCTAGATTGATCCCGTGACTTGTTCAATAGAGCTCTAGACAAAGCTTGTTCACTCCACATGCCATGTTTCTAAGAACTTAGAATGACAAGCATACCCTCAGTGGATTCTAGAGGTTCCTATGGACTCTAAGTATAAGACAACTAGCCCGTTATGAAAAATAAACTCTTAATCTACTCTTTTTTTTCTTTTTCAATCTTTTGTTCCTTTTTTTCACTCTAGTAGGGCATCCATAATGGATCAGACTTTCCGATTAACCAAAGATTAATATAAAGTATAGATCTTCCTTTTTGAGGGATGAACATGCTGGCCATGCACCAGAACACCCAACTACTCAGAATGTTACAACTTTACATACACGCGCTCGTGCTCACAGGGGACTTTTCAGCTTGGAAAACACTCTGATCAGGAGCCAAAACTCCGAGCTTACTTCATCACAAAGAGTAAAGGAGCACTGTCTTGGTTTTATTTTACACAGACTCTATGTACAGTGCTTATTTATTCTCTAAAACTTTACTTATAAGAGCTAGAAAGTTGAACTAGAGTCATGAAAACTCTTGGAGCTATTGAAAAATAATACTTAGCACTCTAAGTCAAGAGAAACATAGCAATAGGTTATCTCATGTCTCTAAACAATATAGTTATCATAATGATTTTCTCTAAGTTTCCATGATGTTTCATAGGAGAATCTAAAAAAGATATTTCTACATGGTGTAAACTAAGAGTAGAGGAAAACTGAAAAAAAATTTTGCATATGCCATCAACGGTTTACACTAAGCATGTGTTTTCATACAAGATTTGCAATGAATACTAGGAAAAATTTGTAATGAATTTCCTTACTAGGCATCCATCCCCACACTAAAGATTTTGCAATGACTTCAACAGTTAACTTTCTAGCTACCCATCCCCCACATTTAAAAATAGCATTGTCTTCAATGCAAGCAATAAAGCAAAGTAAAAGATTGAAAAATAATTAGAACAAGTGGGAGGGCAAACTGAAACTTCCCCGATTCCATTGAGATAATTTCCAATATTCGTATGAGCTTGGGGTGGAAATCTGTTTTGGCCAAAATATGTGCTCTCTCAAAATCCTACAGGGCAAGATGGGATCATTATAGCTCAAGAACTAAAAAGACAAAGTCTAACAACACTAAAACACAAAACAAAGACAACTACTGGAGCAAGGATAAGCCCTTGCTCACTAATGCAAAATAAGATAACATGTCCTTATCCAATCACATAAGAAAACTAATCCTCATCTGAGTAAACCATTAGGTTGGTCAAAGATGGATCCTGAGGTGGTGATGCTGAGGCTGTTGCTGTCTAAAAAAAAAAATTTGGTTCACACGGTCCCGTCCATGTTGCGAACGGGTCCATCTGAATTCCTTGGTTAATTTCCCTGATTCACGGGGTTGTCTAATTCAGGGCAATCCCGTCTGACTATATTTCCACCCCTTTATCCCGAACCTGGTAGCCTGAATACAAAACAGCAGAAATACGTACAGTCCAAGGGTTCGAAATTGGTTCCATGCAATCTAACCATAAAAATTCCAAATTGGGCTCTAGCTAAAATCTATCCCAACAAACAAAAACTGAGGGATTTCATCAGAATTTTTGGATAAAGATTGCTATCAGTTTTATTAAAACTTTGAACTAACTAACTAGCAGTAAACATAAATAACAGAAAAAAAAAATTCAAACCTTGGGTTGCCTCCTAAGAAGCGTTTGTTTAGCGTCACAAGCTTGACGTTACCTTATGGAGGCTTGAACAAAGTGTATTCGTCCAGGATGTACTATGCATAACTGCTTCCAGAAAAATAGAGAACATACCTACTGGGGTTTTGTTGTGGTGGAGGTTTCAGTACAGTAACCTTTAGGTCTCCACAGAAAAAGCTTGGCCCGAGAATCATTCAATCTTGGCTTGGTGGATCCTCGGATTGCTGTAGCATCCTCCTCGCTCCCATTTTTATCCCGAATGGGTCTTTTTCATCCTCAGTGTGCAGATTAGCTTCAAACTATAGAATTTGTTCAAGAAGTGTCATCTTTGTTTTTTCTACCTCTTCATCCATTTCCACACTAACCCATCCTTCCACATCTTGTTCCTCTTTTCTCTCTTCTTCTACTTCTTTAGTGATGACTTGAAGTGGAACTTCTATTGCTTGCTCATAATTTTTTTGATCACCCAAAACTCTTTGGAAAAGTTCTCCCACTTGGTTCCCAAGCTTGAGAAGAGAAGTTTGTAAATTGGCAATTGTGGCACTAATGGCTTCCTATTTGGCATCGTTTTGCAGCATGTATCTTGCAAATACTTGTTCAGTATTAAATTATCTTCGTTGTTGTTGCTCATATTGAAAATTCAGAGGATAGGTTTGCCATTGCTCTTGAGGTGGAGAATATTGAAGAAATCCTTGTTGAGGACTCTCTCATTGTGGTTCATATTGATAATAGTATGAATATTTTGGAGCGCCTCCCCAATATGATTGGTAAGAATTGCTACATGGATTTCCTTGAATTGGTGGGTTGCTTAAAAGCTCTTCAATTGTAGCTTCCAACAAAGCTAACCTTGAGGGATTCATATTGTACCTTGCGCAGAAGAGAACACAAAAACACAGTCAGATATTATTTTTTCTTTTGTATAAGGTAAAGAAAAATTAAAACCCTAAAGCTAATGATTAGATTAAGAGACTTTTAATATTCCTAGTAATTTCAATCCCCGGCAACGGTGCCAAAAACTTGATGGTGCCAAATGTTCATGCTTGATACTGGAAGTGCACGGGTCGTGTCAAATAATAAAGTGGACTAATAAGCGAATGTCGAACCCACAAGGACCGAGAAATACTAGTACTAATTGTCTGTCTGTTATCTAGTCTAACAAAGAGTAATGAAGTCTTAAACTAATTTCTAAAACTAAGAAAAACTAATAATTGGATATCACTAATGACGGGATTGAAACTTGGGGTATATCAATTTTAAGAAGGGGATAATCAGGCAATGACTACCCCTCGTGTTTTTCCTAAAGATAGATAAGGGATATTAAAGTCCAGCAGTTCAATCGAATGGACCAAGGATTCCTATATCGATTTCACTCTACATTTCTTTGCTGTACGTATTACTAACATTGAGTGGGGCTCTAGGGAATCTATTCTTTGGGAAAAATTGTGGAAATAAGACATATAAAAGGGTTGCTCTCCTCAATACCACAGTTTTGGTACAATCACAATTCCTTGTATTGAGGTAGTTCTAATATGAGGAGACATTCACTTTTTCCCTTATATGAACCTATTAAATACTAGGTTTGTCGCAACGTAAGTATTCAATGAATGGAATAACATTCAATAGATCTCAAATCGAAGAAAAACAACTAAATACCATTAACATCCAATATCACAGTTAAACTACACCAAGAGTTCATAAATGCTTAAATACTAGAATATTAGTACTCCATGAAAGAAAAATACAAATCCATTACAAAAGAAGAAGAAAACATCAAGATAAATCCAAATAAACCTTCCTCTAATGTTTCCTCCACTGTTGAGACACGTGTGGATCTGCAGTAATGAACTCCCTTCAATGCCTTTGCTATCTCCCAAGAGGATCCTTCCAAACCCTAGCCATGAATGAGTTTCAAGATCTCCAAGACAGCCAAAATGGTGGCAAAAGGCCAAGAGATATTTTCCAAAACCCTAAACTTTGGTATTTATAAGGTTTCTAGTATCTTAGAAATATCTCACAAGTTTTTGGGTCGAAGAAGAGCAGCTTCTGTGAAAATCGGGCAAGAATCAAGTCCAAAATTGGTTTCTGAAATGGCCAAGATGGCCTCCAGACGCGGACTGAAAATACTTTGTATGATTTGAAAATCTTTGTGGCAAGCTATGTAGGCAGTTACGTCCTATAGCGAGATGGTTAAGATCCTTGTAGCAAAGTCGATCAAGAACGGCCTCATTCATATAGCAAGCGAGGCCTTTCATGACCTCGTTCATATCTGAAAACACTGTAGCTACAGTAAAACCTAAAAATACTATAGCATATTATTTCGTTAGCTTCTTTGGAGTGTCCAAAAATCCTCGTTTGACTCCAAATATTCGGAGAACTTTTCCATAATATATGGGAGCATTTGTAGGTCCTTTGTGGCTTCTTGAATTGACCTTTTTGCCCTTGAAACAGCTCCAAAAGTCTTCTTTCTCCTGAATCACCCCCAATGTGTCCTGTCGTACAAATTTAACACATTATAAGTACCGGCGGGCTACAATTCATCAAAATCGCATACCAAATATATACAAATATGATATAGAAATATGGTAATTTGAACACTTATCAAGATACCCTAACAAAAACATTGGAGGAATTGAATCAAGAGACTAGGTAGGAGTTGACTAATTCTAGCACTGCTTGGAAGGTAAAGCAAGGAAATAAGCTTTTGACAGATTTACATTTTCACTTTCTATGGCTAGTTTCTTTTGAATCACTTAGGTTAGAGTTGCTTGGTGAATTTTTTCAATTTTATTTTTATTTAGAAATAAGAATGGGCTTGGTCAAAGAGTTTGTGATTAATTTGAGCTTGAGGGAGAAAATTGTGCTTCGAAAGCTCATAATTCTAGTAGAGCCAAATTTATTCTTTAAATGTCTAAATTTGGCAATTTCAATCAGGACTTTTACAATTCAAGTTTAAATTATGTTTTGCGTCATGAAGAGTAGTAATACAGCTGTTTAAAATTCTCAGTACAACAAAAAAATAAAATTAGACACTATTATATCACATAGAAATACTAATCATCCATTCGGGTTAGTCATAAAAATACTAAATCAGATTAATAGTTTGATATTTTACATGTGTGGGAGGGGGAGGGTAAATGGGTCACACATGTCTTCAACTTGTCAAACCTAACGGTGGTCATAATATGCATTTGATTAAGTTAATTAGACATTGTTATATCACATAGAAAGGTGTCATTATGGGGTATACTATGCTAATGCACATGTAAAATGCATATAGACTCATTATGGGTATACAGTCGATATGAATGGGTATGGTGATATTGAAACTATATTTCCTTATTAGATCCTGTTGTAGGAGTCATTATGAGGGGAGTTAGGCTTTGATCTTGAAATCCCCGAAAAATAGTAAGTATTACCGCAGTATAAACCCCGTTGTGAGTATTTTCATAAATAAAGACTTTATTTTCTGACGATAAATATTTACTTAAATACCTCTTTTAAGTAGAATATTTTTTTGTATAAAAATCTTGCATACCTCCATTTACTGATTTGAGTAGTATTCTGATTTCTTGAGCTAATGTGATGCATAATATGATTTCCTTGAAATTATGTTAGACATGTATTATGCCAATTGACCATATATCACGATTAGTGAGGTGACCCCTAAAGTAGTGTGGAAACACGTGAGCATACGAGCTAGCCAACTAGACATGTGTCATTCCTGCATAATTTATTCTTGATTTGATTTCATCTCCCGATCAAGCTACTGTCCTGTGCGTAACCAGGGGAGTAAGCCTCGGTTGTATAGACAAGTTCCCTCTTAGTAGCGCTACCAGACATGCATGTCCTCCTTCACTGCAGCCGATCGACTCCAGCTATGGCTGATAATCCGGCTACTGCAGTGATACTGCTGTCCTAACACATCTGTACCTCACATGCATACTACCAAGATAGATACATCCTACATATTTTTATCTGTTTGTTCTATAATTCCTGCCTACTCTATTTACTTTTTCGCTATGTTGCGATGGATTTACTACTCTTTTTTGAAAATTATCCTAATATTATTCCAATTATCCTATTTCCTTATTTATCAATCTTATGTATAATATATTGAAAAGATCTTTAAATGTAATCCTGGTATGTTCTTATGTTTTCTGATTGGTTAGCTTTATATTTCTACATAAATGCATTAGGAAGGACGCCTCATTTTTCTCTAATTAGGTACTTGCAGGCTTTCTAACTTAACCAATATTTTTCCCCATGTAGATCGACGAATAGCTAGGAGGCGGACCTAGGAAGGAGTTTCATGTGACAATTTAGCTTCTCGAGTGTGTTAGATCACGAGGTATATGTACCACATTTTCTTTCGATACGAATGAGTATATTACCATGTAAGACTTTTATATTTTGTACCGTTAGGGTTGTATGAACCCATATTTTTATTTCCGATGTAGGTACCTTTATTAGTATTTTTTATTATTTGTTTTACATTCCCTAAGGCCTTGCATTGGTGGGATTAGATCCCACAGCTTGGTGCTGACTAGTCTATAAGCGTCTGCAGTTAGGAGCGTGACAACCTTGACTACCACGGGGACCATTGACTCTAGAGTTCAAAACAAGATAGAGACAAGGCAAGCCAAATTTATTAGGGTCCATGAGAATATGATCCAAAACATGCGTACATGAAAGTAAAAGTCATTATAAACTAGAATGAACGGGATATATGAGCTCTGAGCATGCTCATGCACTGTTGAGGGCTCTCGGCGATGAAGACCGACAATGAAAAATAAGGAGTTTGAACTATTACCCCCTTCTTAACCTAACATGCCTGACTAGCATCATAACGCGACTAAGTAGCGTTGTGACGCTCATATGCTGAAAAGTGTGTGCGCGTAATAGCGTCTTGACAGTTGAGCATAGCGGTGCGAAGCTATATCTCAAGAAAATTTCCCTAATATTGCCTATAATGAGCGTCTCTATGACAATGTGTCTTTGTTTGTAGTCTCCTTATTAGACAAAGGGTGGTCATCATGACACATAATTATGGCATCGCGACACTCACTCTTTGTTCCCATCCTATTGTGCTTTCTTCGTATACTATCGCGGTGCTAGTAAACGACATCGCGATACTGCTTGCTAAATTCTCAAGCTGGAAGCAAGGCTTCCCTAATCAAGTAATACTACATCAAAGATTTTTTTAACCTTTTTCTAATGTATAAATTAACATCAACTTAATTCGTCAAATCTTAATAATTGTTACCCATGCTCTGCTTGTAATGCGATAGGTCTCCATGCATTGTTTTGTGCACCATTCCTTCATTCGAGTCATCCCTACAATACATCAGAACATGATTCTTCACATGATGACAACACAAAAAATACTAATAAACTAACTTCTAAGAGCCACGATTATAATACTCTAAGACTAACAAAAAAAAACATGCACATGCCCATAAACAGAATTAAACAAGAAGTCCAAAAAATTATTCATCTTAGGTTGCATCCCAACTAGCACACTGGATCTTTGTTGTCTTCAACTCGACATTTTCTTGCTCCAATCAAGGTGGTATGAACCTAGTATATTCAAGAAGGATGTCCAATATTGGCAACCAAGTTGAGTTCCATCTTGGCTCTGGACTAATGGTGTTTGTAGTAGATTGGCAATGGATCACCATAGTGCACCAAGTGGTGCATCGGATAATACGTCAGTTGTTAGTTTCATGGTAGTGATACATGTTCCTGACTTAAGTTGTGCATCGACCGGTATCTCAAGTTCCAAGCAGAAGTAGTTCCAATTCTAGCAACACTCTCAGACTTAGAGTCTCGAAGAGTATTATAAGCGATTCATCTCAGAGCTCATTATGGCTACTCCCTTATAAACATCAAAGAGTGCTTTTCTAGTAGCTAAATAAGGTCAACATTATATGATAGGGACTTCCTTCACTTCATCATAATCCAATACAATAAAAGTCACGTAAGATTGATTAACTCCTCAACCTTAACCAGAATGTCTTCAACCACTCAACTTGGATATGCAATTGAACAATGGGCTAACGTTTGAGCAGTTTTAGGGCAAAGGCAGGTAAGCACTTTCCACCAATCTACTACACAAGTAGGACGTTGATAGATGCTCAAGAGAACTACACTACAACGGAGAAAGAATTATTGCTAGTGATTTATGTGTTTGATAAATTTCATCCCTATTTATTTTTTATGGAAAGTCATAGTTTACACTAACCATGTTGCACTAAGATATATATTGAAGAAGTTAGATGCTAAACCTTGCTTCATTCGTTGGGTATTGCTATTACAGGAATACGACCATGAGATCAGAGACAAAAACGGATCTTAGAATGTGGTAATTGACCACCTCTGATGATTGGAAGGGTCCAATCAAGCCATATATGAAGAAGGCGATGTTGATGATGTGTTCCCCGATGAGAAACTCTATCTAGTTGAAGAGGTGAAGGGAAATGAGACTCCATGGTTTGTAGATTTCACCAACTACTTGGTAGGGTGAGTACTTCCGAAGGGTCTTTCGAACACAGAGAGAAAGAAGTTTTTCTCATACTTAAAACATTACTTGTGGGAAGAGTTGTATATGTACAAAATCTGTGGAGATCAGGGTGATTGGTCAGATCCCACCATGAGCTTATTTGGGAGATAGTGAGATACTTAATCACCCAATACACGGAAGGATACTTGATGCGAACGAGCAGTACAAAGCAGTTCTCTCATGGATTCTTTTAGCCGACAAATCTTCCTAGATGCATGGAACTTTGTCCAAGGGTGTGTGAGGTGCCAAAAGTACGCCGCATTCCCAATCATGAGTGAGATGAGTCAAAATCCAATCCAACAATGTAGAGGTATTTGATGTATGGGAAATTGACTTCATGGGACCATTTCCTAACTCAATGGGAACGAGTATATTTTTGTGGTAGTGGATTATGTATCCAAATGGGTAGAAACTCAAAGCGCTACCAACTAATGATGCTAGGGTAGTAGTCAAGTTCCATGAGAAATTGTTCTCTACGATTTGGCACACCAAGAGGAATTATTAGTGATCGAGGAAAGAATTTTTGCAATACTCAATTTGAGAGGATCCTGAAGACATAGAGTAACCCACAAGGTTGCTACTCCATACCATCCTCAGACGAACGATCAAGTAGAAGTGTCAAATCGAGAGCTGAAGCGGATTCTAAAAAAGACACTCGAGCACAACAGTTGAGATTGGTCTGAGAGATTGGATAATGCACTCTGGGCATACGGGACAACATACAAGACACCAATAAGGAACACTCCATATCGATTGGTTTATGGAAAGGCATCCCTCTTGATGGTCGGTTAAAAAATCAAGCATATTGGGCAACCAGGATTCTTAACTTCGACTTGGACAAAGAGGGATAAAAACAAAGACTCCACTATAAGAAAAAAGGCCAATAAGGGCAAGAAATCTTATCCCTAAAAGTCTTAATCCGGTCCTTAAAATGTCAATAAGGACGAGTCAAAGCCGGTCCTCACTCGTCCTTATAGACTCCATCCATAAAGGTCTCTAAGGACGACATGTGACAGGTCCTTAAAATGTTTCAAGGATGGGGTTGTTACTCGTCCTTAAAACCTAGTTAAGGACCAAATTTCTGGTCTCTAAATAAGAGCTAATATCAACTCAAAAACAAAATTCCAGTCCTTATAAATAATTTGGGTCCAAGTTCTTATGCGTCACTAAAATGCTTTAAAGACAAGATTTGTTGGTCCATAAGGATCTTTAGAGACTACTAAACACACAGTCCCTTAAAGTTTTTGTGGAGTAGCTTTGTCGTCCTTAAATTCCAAATCAATAGTGAGCGTCTCAATTGGAATGAATCCTTATAACTTGCCAATTTTCAATAAACTTCAAAAATTATAAAACCAAAACAAAAGCATATACATCGCATTATCCTTTGTAAAACAATAACATGTCATTTTAATTATAATTGTAATTTTTTCCAACAAAGTGTACCATTTTAACATCCCTTGAATAGCACTATATTGTTTTACCTAAGCGTTTATATATACAAAACATATCCTTAGTAAAACGAATTTAATGCCAAAAAGTTCTAGCATTTTTCTAGCAAAAATAATTTGATTACAACTTCTAAACATCCTACACAAAGATGGTAGATGATACGATATGGATCACCCCTTATACTTAAAAGGCCAATTCTCTACAAAGTCTTAGAAAATGACATTGATAGAAATCCACAACAAAATCAAAACCTACAAAATGTACATAAAAATAAGATGATTAGTTCTCTCCTACTCCAAAGCGCATTATTAGTTTTTAATGTAAAATGCTTTTGCTTGACTTGCTATAGCTGCGCAACACTTGCAAAAGCATTTTATGAACAACCATCCTAATACCCTTAACAAAAACACAAATCTGCAATATATTAATATTTAAGAAGCCAAAGCTGACTCAATATATTTCCAGAAAAAAATGTAGCAAAATTAAAATAAAGGAATCGATCATCCTCCGGGACCGGGAGAGGAAGGAGGAAGTAAAATGAGGGAATTAGAAGTCGCGGTATATTTTACTAAAACTAGTTTTTGTTTGGACTTTGAATGATCGAGAGGGACCTAAGACTTATTCCTTGGAGTCTCATCCACTTAATGTTGACAGGCATGCACACATATAATGATCGATCTGCCAACACAATATTGACGGAATAGCGTGATAGTTCAAAGATAGCCGGGTAGGTAGAGGCATCCAACGGGAAAAGATAAAACATTAAACACACACTTTTACATCCGATTACCAAATCTACTTTCGAGGATATCAAGTGAAACAACATCTAGCTTAACATGATCCAATTGCACACTTAAGTTGAATAATCAATGGATTTATCTTTATCAATATGAGGAACTAGAAAATATAGCAAAGCGGCCGGATATTGATTGAAAATAAAGAGGTTTCTTTCTTTCGATTCTTTAATTTCTTCTTTCCTTCTCACAAAAAATTCATTAACAAAAGATGAAAGAAAAAGTAGAAGTAGAAGAAGAAAGAGAACACTTTAGGAGACCCATTGGAATCATCTCAATATGGTTACTTTGCATGATGAATCTGAGGGATTAAAATTATACAATTGAAGCAAAAAGAAAGAGATTTTTGAGATCTTGAAATGCAATAATAGAACTTCAGAGGTTGTAAGATGTAAATATATATATATTTTTTAGAAGCGTAAAAGAACACAAGGCATACAATCCACATTATATATAAAAATTGTGGCATTTGACAAATTGTCGAGAACATTCTTTGAACAAATAACAGATCCACGGACAACCAAGTTTAGGGAAATCCGATAACTTGTCACATGGTTGTTCACTCTAGTAACGACAACATAATTTCTCATTCTACAATGCCTTTCACATGTATCCCAAAGAAAAATAGAAAATATTTTATTTTCATTTAAATAAATTGACATAGGAAATTGAATTAATATTTTACCTTCAATGTAGGCTGATGAAACTTGCAATCAAAAGCGAGGCCTATTGGTCATAGAAAAAACAGAAAGCTTATTATTCTATATACTTCTGTACAAAGATTACTATTCTTGCTTTACCAATAAATACCACAAAAGAATATTCTAATTTCCAATCTAAACTTGAATAAAGAAAACATACCAAGATTTTGAAACAATTTGCTAAGAAAACATAAGTACAAGTCTAGCAAAACCTATATAACAAGAGAAAGATTCTGGAAATGTCAAAGCAAGAATCTTTTCAAGCACAACACAAACAAAATCCCAGGACTTTGAACCATATCTTTGTAATCAATAACCATGTTCCAACCATTAGAGTCAAATCATGTCATACATTACACAAGAGAAGACCACGTTAGTGGTAGCTTTTGAGAATTTTCAACCAATGAGAAAAGGACAAAATATAGTTACAATAAAATCTTGGTGGATGGGCTCCCATCAGAGACTCATGATTATATGAACTTCATTATTTCTTAACATAAATATTATGTATGAACAATAGTATGAAAGATATTGATTGTTTTTAATAAACAAACCAAGACTAATCGATTATTAAAACTTATATGAAAGATATAAAATATATTTTAATAACATGTATTTCTTTTATGTTATGGATATATTTGGTAAGGCGCATGTCATCGAGCCTAAATGAGATACTTTGTCACTTACATCATACAGGAACGTGTCCCGCTGGCCAGTATGACAATATCACCAAATATCCTAGGTATTATGAATTACATTTACGTGGAAATAAAGAAATGAAAGGGTTCAGTCTACAAACAAGTTGGAAATTAGAGATTATAGCAACCTTCTTATCAAAAGGCGTTGAGGGTCTCATAAGGTGCTTATAGCAGCACCTAGGGGAAGAAAAATATCTAACGCTTCTCTGATAGAGTAGATCTTGCCAAGCTTGCCTCACATGCGTAGGCGAGATGATTTTCTACTTACCTCTCGTAGCACACCTCACAGCATTGTGAGATGGCGGATATTTTCTTGCAGCCTATAGAAGATATTTACTCAACAGCCTTACTTATAGCCTTTCCTAAACACGCCTTTAATTTGTTATAAAAGAAGGCAATGATAGAAAGAAAGGACCAAGAAGGAAATCGCTTACATGAAAGAACTAACTCATGTCTAAGGAAACTTCGTACTACACAAACTTTACGACTTAAGCATGGGAGTTAAATCCAGGCATAAAGGCCTCCGATCCCTCCAACTTCTCGCTTTTTGTAGATTCATCCCAAAGCAAGAGTTGATAATTAGATCAAGAGCCGATAATTCGATCGAATTCCAAAGCGTTCCCTGCGTTCCTTGTTCGAGAAGTTGAAGTAAGCGTCCACTTCAACTTATAAAATTTCAGCTGCGTTTAGTCAGTGAGGTGAGGGCCAAATCCACGAACTAGCTAACTTGATGGCAATGGCGGGAGGGACAGTATTTTTGGCATCTTCTAGCGGTTTAGCGCCGTGCAATGGGGACCCTTACTGAAAAAGCTAAATGATTACTACCAGGAAGATCAAAGCATGATCCGAGAACAAGGGCGCGCCTAGTGAAATCACGAAGGACCTGGTAGAAGTCAGGGCGTGAGAAGATTCAGGTCGGACAATCCACTTTCTTACGCTCCATCGGAAAATCCTTGATCCCACCACGGAACCCTATCCGGAGTTTTATCTTAACATATAGCAGACAATTAGGCGGTTAGCTCAAAGCTATTACCATACTGACTCATACGCTACTTCGCTCCCACGCTGATCGCCACCAAATGTACTGTGACCCACTTCAGCCAATGCAAGCGAGGGAAGGAAGTTACAAGGATATCATCCATTGGGCAGGAGAAAGAAAGGAGAGAAGGCTGCAGCTTCTTAGCAAGCTGAGTTTCAGAACACCTCCCGTCCAGATTCGGCTGTCGAGAAGCAAAGGCGCCACGCAAGAGCGGAGCGGCATACAAGGGTGAGCGGACAGTTGAGAAAAAGAAGCAGAATAGTCTATGTGCTCCTCATTTGGCGAAGGACACGAAGGCAAGATCCCCTCACGGAGGAAAATAGAAATCGGCGCGAGCTACATGTTACGAACATATGCTCACCCTTTATCGAAGAAATATTGGAAGAAGCAAGAAGTTCACGATAGTTTCCGAGCCACTTTTGCTATGATTGCATATGAAGGCGATAGCGGTAGCCGTCACAGTCACTTAATGTCGCTTCCGATTCGAAGATCTTTGCTCTACAAATTCCCAAAGCCTTTCGTTATAATGTCTTGAGAGCTTTTCCCTTCTCCTTAGAGCGAATAAGTGGAAAGTTTGTCGATCTTCAAATCTAGCACGTTCCCTTCTTTTTTCAAGTTCTAGCGGATCATTTTTTAAGCTTATTTTGTTCCCAATTACTCAAAGCAAAGACTAACTTCGTCTACCCTTATGCGCGTTAAAACAGCGAGGGGTGAAACACTCCAGAGCCACTATTTAAAAGCCAGTTTCATAGACAAAAGCCACCAAATGTTGCGGACGCTTTATTCACCATACATGGCTATAACTCATCACGATGGAGGGTTTGCGAGAATCCCAGCTTTTCACCATTTTCCCTCACTTTTACGGATCCTTGGCAAAACTAAATCCCAGCCCTCATAATCCATGCCCAAAAGTATATCGAAATTTACGTTAGAGAAATTTATCTGTGGCGGAAGATGAGGCTTCGACGATACCTCTGTGGAAATCGGAATGGAAGAAGCCCAATCAAGAAGATGTCAATAGAAGGCCTGAGGAAATCCAGAAAAGAGGAGAGGATCGGCGCCAAAAAGGATCGTAAGGGAGTGAGAATAGAGGTCAGGAGAAACTTTCAACTGCATGCATTACGACATATGCACCACAACCTAGAGAATCTTCAAAAGAAGG